>SSNQ01033995.1:131329-146828 GCA_006942095.1 Nothobranchius kuhntae
CTTCACAACCTAGCAGTGAGGTGATACATCGCACCATAGAGCCACTACCTGTACCAGAGCAGGACACCACAACACCTGCGAACATGCTGATGCCAGTGAAGGCATCTGCTCCATCACCTCCTCGTGAAGTGAGTTTTCACACTCAGCCAGTGCTGCACCCTGCCACTTATGTAGCTGTATCAACGCCACTCAGGAGACTTGGCCGATGCACCGCTACACCTTTCGTGTATCAGCGATCGGAACATCATCTCCTTATAAACCGGCCAGGCCAGGTGCAGATAACACATCACGCAGCCTCAGCTAATCAGCCAAGACAACGTGCTTATCATGCAGTCCACCAGCTATCACAGGCTGGGGATCCAGTGAGTCTGCAGCAGACGTTACATCCAGCTGCTCCCGTCTTCCAAGCCAGACCTCCAGCTAATCCTGTGTACTTGCAGCAACCACCGCGTCCTGCTGATCCGACCTACCAACTTCCACGTCCACCAGAACCTGTGACCCAGCCATCACAGTGGGCAGACGCTCAGCACCCTGTATCCAACATATTGCATCCTGAAGCTTTGCCTGATCCAGCTGGCAACCACCACGTTCCAGACCCGTCAGGAAGTAACTATTCATCATCTTCCTCTGCTGGACAATATAATCCACGGGTTGCCACATCTGAATCAGCCAGAGCGCCTCTACCAAACCTGATGGAGATGATGGTGGCATCTTCATATGGTATTCCAAAGCCTAGGCTGGTGGTCTTCAGGACGGGCAGAGAGAGTGACTTCGCCTTATTAAAGAAAGGGCTGGACAGCACCTTAGGGCCACATTCTCATCTGGGAGAAGATTACAAGTTTCAGGTCCTATTAGATCATCTAGAGTATCCCAGCACCCTACAGGTAGCCAAGCGCTACATCCATGACCGCACTCCCTATACTAGTGCAATGAGGGCGCTAGAGCAGAGGTATGGACAGCCAAGGCAGTTAGTCCAAAGTGAGCTTAGCACTATATTGAACTGCCCCCCTATTAGAACAGGAGACTCTCAAGCTATTGAGGACCTGTCCCTGTCCGTGTCCAGCCTGGTCGGGCTTCTCAGTACCATGGATGAAGTAGCAGCCAGTGAGCTTCATTGTGGTTCACATGTGGACAGACTGCTTACCAAACTCCCCCTGAACTACAGAGACAGCTTCATCGAGTACTGTATTACCCGGGGGATCATCCGCACTGGCAGCAGCCGAACATACAATATGTACGACTTCTCAGAATGGCTTGAGCGGAAATCCCAAGTCCTTCAGCTATCCAGACAAGCCTCTCACATGCCCCCTGACAGGCCACGCCCAGAGAAGAACCTACTCAAAGCCTTAGCAGGGCCCAAGTCACACAGCAAATCTGCTTCCATTTACTACGGCCCAAATCCAGCCCAAGCCAAGCTAAGACCAGGGGGAGGATCTACAGCTCCCAATCCGACAGTCCAACCTAAGAAGAGACAGAAGTTCAAACCTTATTGTCCATACTGTGAAGGGACAGAGCATTATCTGAATGGCTGTGATGGATTTAAAGGGCTAGACCTCAAAGCTATGGCTACCTGGATTACTGAGAAGGCCAAATGCTGGCGCTGTGGCCGTAAACATTCTCCAGAGCAGTGTACTCTAAAGAAGCCGTGCAGCACCTGTGGTGACCAGCATTTGTCGGTGCTCCATGACCTGGTTGAGGCCAAGAAGCGGGACCCTAACATACTAACTGTGATTACTAGTATGGTTTACCTAGACTATTCAAGTCACTCAGGTCGAGTCATGCTTAAAGTAGTACCAATTCAACTACATCATGGTGGCAAATCTCTGGACACATTTGCTGTGCTTGATGACGGCTCAGAGAAAACTGTTGTGCTTCCTGCGGCAGTTGAATCTCTAGGTTTGGAGCAGGAGGAAGCAACACTCACACTGCGAACTATCCGTCGAGATGTAATCCAGATGAAGGGAGGCTTTGTCTCATTTCAGGTGTCACCGAGAGCTAAGCCCAAAGTGAGGTACAAAGTAACACATGCCTTCACAGCCGGCCAGCTGAGTCTAGCTACTCAGTCATGTCCAGCTGAACAGCTGAAGAAGAAGTATCTTCACTTGCAGAAAGTCCAGATCAAAGGATTTAACCAGGTCCAACCTTTGGTGCTACTTGGCTCAGATAATGCTCATCTCATCACCCCTGTCCGTCCTGTCCTTAGGGGGTCATCTAAAGGGCCAGTAGCCGTCTGCACCAAGCTCGGATGGGCCATCCAGGGGCCAGCCAGTAGTATGCCTACATCTGAGGGGGAGCTGCAGTGCCTGAACATGTGTCTTTCTCCTGCAGAGGCCCTGCATCAAGATGTGAAGCGTTTGTGGCAACTAGATGTTCCCCCCTATAGGACAGAGAAGGAGGTCACACGGTCAAAGGAGGACAGACAGGCAGTGGCTACGTTGGAAACAAAGACCCTCAGAGTCCCAGTAGATGGTGTCGAGAGATATGCCACTCCTCTGCTGAGAAGAAGAGACTTTCCACGTCTGTGTGTCTCCCCTGAAGCAGTAAAGGGCCTCCTCAGATCTACTGAACGTAAGCTGGCCAAGAACCCTGATCTGACCCATACATACAACCAGGAGATCCACAGGTTAGTAGAGTCTGGCTATGTTGCTAAGCTGAGCCCAGATGAGACACATAGCTCTTCTGAGTCATGGTATGTACCGCACCACATAGTACATCACAACAATAAGGCTAGAGTGGTCTTCAACTGTTCGTTTGAGTTTCAGGGGTCCGTCCTGAACCGCTGCCTCTTACCAGGACCTCCCATGGGGCCCACTCTGCTGGGGGTATTACTCCGCTTCCGCCAACACCCTGTAGCCGTGAGTGGAGATATCAAAGCCATGTTTCATCAGGTTCGGCTGCTCCCAGAGGATTGTCCCCTGCTACGGTTTCTGTGGAGGGATTGTGAAACGGATCGGCCCCCAGACATATATGAGTGGAGAGTTTTGCCCTTCGGAACGACATGTAGCCCCTGCTGTGCTACGTTCGCCCTACAGAGACATGCAAGGGAGCACAAAGAAACCCACAAAGACATCTGTGACTCAGTCCACACAGCCTTCTACGTGGATAATTGTTTACAGTCCCTGTTCAACCCAGAAGAGGCAAAACAGCTCATCGACCGGATGAGAGATTTACTCATTCAGGGAGGATTTGATATACGACAGTGGGCGAGCAACGTGCCCGAAGTAGTTGCTCACCTGCCCGCTTCAGCTCGATCAGAGAGCTGTGAACTTTGGCTGAACTTCAAAGGTCTCGACTCACAAGAGTCAACGTTAGGACTTAGCTGGCACTGTCCGACAGATGTCCTGGGATATAAGCACCGCCCTATCACCTACTCCACGGTCACGCTGCGCAATGTGTACAAGGTACTAGCTACCCAGTATGACCCACTAGGGTATATTTGTCCCTACACTACAAGGGCCAAGCTGATTGTACAGGCCCT
Organism: Nothobranchius kuhntae; assembly: GCA_006942095.1. Classification (NCBI taxonomy): domain Eukaryota; kingdom Metazoa; phylum Chordata; class Actinopteri; order Cyprinodontiformes; family Nothobranchiidae; genus Nothobranchius; species Nothobranchius kuhntae. Next base: position 134,808 of record SSNQ01033995.1, read on the forward strand.
GTGGAGCACAGAAAGAGGATGGGATGAGCCCATCGAAGGGAATCTAATTCAGTCCTGGTTTAAGTGGGAAGGCGAACTGTCACACCTTCAGCATGTCACCATTCCCCGCTGCTACGCTCCTCCTCAGAACTCCAGCAATGTGACATACGAAGCTCACGTATTCTGTGACGCATCGGAAAAGGCTTATGGGGCTGTGGCTTATCTCAGGGTAATCGAGCAGCAACGGCCCATCATCACATCATTCCTGATGGCTCGCTCCAGAGTGGCCCCACGCAAGCAGGTGTCAATGCCCCGGTTGGAGCTGTGCGCAGCACTCACAGGAGCCCAATTGGCCAGATTACTCCAGACAGAGCTTACTGTTCCCATACAGTCGATTTACCTGTGCACAGACTCTACCACGGAGCTGCAGTGGATCCAATCTAGTTCCTGTTGCTATAAGGTATTTGTGGGGACTCGAATCTGTGAAATACAGGAGCTGACATCTCCTGAACAGTGGCGATATGTGACCTCTGAGCTCAATCCTGCTGATGACATCACCAGAGGGAAACATCTCGCTGACCTAACAGCCCCCAATCGTTGGTCACATGGTCCACCTTTCCTATTACAAGCCGCTGACACTTGGCCTAAGCTGCCAACAGAGTTTCCAGCATGCAATGAAGCAGAGCTCAGGAGGACTGCATTCTGTGGGCACGCTTCTGTATCCCCAACCTTGCCGGATCCAACGCAGTATGCCTCACTAGATAAGCTGATTGCTGCTACGTACCGGACCCTACACGGGGCGGCCGACACTCCTATTACAGCCGCGGAGCGACTGGAAACCAAGACCATGCTGCTCCACTCAGCTCAGACCGACAGCTTTGCAGAGGAGACCAAAGCCCTCCAGACCAGTCGCCCAGTCCGCTCAGACAGCCGTCTTAGCATGCTGTCCCCTGAATATGACAGTCTTACTGGTCTCATCAGAGTCGGAGGCCGCCTTCGTCAAGCCGTAGACTTAGATCTGGACAGTATTCATCCCATCGTATTAGCAGCTGAACATCCCCTGACCAAGCTCATCATAAGGACTTATAATGACCAGCTCCTTCACCCAGGTGCAGAGAGGCTATTTGCGGAGATACGGCGCACCTATTGGATTCTCAGAGGACGTCAAGCCATTAAGAAACACCAGCACCAGTGTGTGGACTGTAGGAGATGGCGCGCCACACCTTCTACACCCAAGATGGCTGATTTACCTTCCTCACGGATGAGACTCTATAAACCCCCGTTCTGGTCAACGGGCGTAGACTGTTTCGGGCCATACACGATAAAGATAGGTCGTAGAAGAGAGAAACGCTGGGGAATTATCTACAAGTGTCTTACAACCAGATGTGTGCATCTCGATCTCCTCCCTAGTCTTGACACCGATTCCTTCCTTATGTCATTACGCAGATTTATCGCATGCAGAGGAAAGCCGTACGAGATGTGGTCTGATCAAGGAACCAATTTCAGAGGTGGTCATAGAGAACTCCAAGCAGCGTTTGAAAACATGGAGCCTGACCTCAAGCAGCAACTAGCCACGCAGGCTATCAACTTCTGCTTCAATCCCCCACACTCGCCTCATTTCGGAGGAGCCTGGGAAAGGGAAATCAGAGCAGTGAAGTCAGCTCTGCAAGTAGTCCTGAAGGACCAAGTTGTGGCAGAAGAAGTCCTACTCACAGCTCTCATAGAGGTTGAGGGCATTTTGAACTCAAAACCACTTGGCTATGCATCGGCTGACATAGCCGACCCAGATCCCATCACACCAAATCTTCTCTTGATGGGGCGGCGTGATTCAGCACTACCCCAGGCAGTCTACGGCCCCTCAGGCACTCTTTCGACCAGAAGATGGATACACAGCCAGGTCATCAGTGACCACTTCTGGAAACGGTTCATACAGAACTACCTCCCAGGACTGCAACTCCGACAGAAATGGAGGAAGTCCACTGACAACATGACCGTGGGACAAGCTGTTATGATTGTTGACTCTAATCTGCCTAGAGGCCTCTGGCCTGTGGGTACCATTTCCCAAGTTTTTCCAGGGACTGATGGTGTTGTTCGAGCTGCCGAAGTCAAGGTCAAAGACAGTCTCTATGTTCGCCCGGTGACTAAGCTAGTGGGACTCCCCAAAGTCCCTGAGGACTTAGATGATACTGTTCTGCAATAGAATGACTTTAGCGTGTGTGTATTCGTATCCATACAAATACAGGGGTGGCTGTTAAAAGTCCGCTTTCCAGAGGAATAATGTTTGTGAACACAAGCTGTATGTTAAAAGTCTGCTTGGTCACCGTTTAGACTACATTACCCATGATGCATCTCGGTATCTGTACTTCCCGTTGGGAACGTGTTTAGCGCAGTTCAGCACAGCTGAAAGGTGTTGGATGATCAGCGTTTTTCTCGTGCGTTCCTGTGTGAGTTACCCTGTGCGTGTTTATCATGTGAGTATTATAAGACAAGAGTGATGCTTATGTGACTTTATCTGTGAGTTGCTCTGTGTAAATCACTAAGTAAGAAGCTAGTCCTGTTGCTAAGTTGCAGGTTTTGTTGGCCTACTTCAGGCAGCCTTGGTTGCAGCTTATAGGGCATTCCATATACGACTCACTGTCAAGTATGGTGGTTGGAGGTGGATGGAACTATTTACTGTGTTTATTGTCTGACCTGTAGAGATCCTGTTTGCTAATGCATATACCAACAAGAAATTCATGTATGGTCTTAGGGTGGCATCTAGTGGCCATGAGGGTTATAGCAGATCATATAACCATGTTGGAAACCCACAGTGCTGTATAAGCGGTACACTGCTATTCCTACGAATGTTTGTTCTTTCTGTTAACAGATTACCACACCCACATACTCCTGCACACTCGCACTCCCTTTACCTGCATTCATAGATGGGAGTGCAATTGCCTCACCACTAATGTTGTACAGCCTGTTGATGTCATCGGCTACCTCCTTAATAAACTACTTGGACTACATCACTGTGGAGTGCCAATCCTTCTGACCGAGGACAACTCAGTTGAAGCGTGATCAGCAATCAGTGCAAACATTCAGTACAGCGGTGGTGGCCACCTCCCATTTTAGTACAAAACGTGTTATTGGAGCCTATGGAAAGGAGATGTCCAGTATATTTATGTCGATGGTGTGGACATGATAGCTAAACAGACGTGGGTCATAGCGCTTCTTCACCTGTGCCATTCCCTCAGAAGGGACAAAATGAATTTCAAACACTTTTGATTTTCATGTGACCCCACGGTTTAGGTGGGCTGCAGCAGCAGCCTTCTGTAGTGGGATGAGTCACCTGCCACCAAGTAATTGGACGACCTATCATTGAGGGAAGGCGCTAATATAAATAGGGCCTGAGGTGGCGCTACAGCGATCTTTTACTTTGGCTCAACTTCCGCTTCCTGTGTGAAGCGCCATTGTGTACGGGACTCCGGCGTGTCGGACTGTGAGTACTATCTAAAAACGCTGCAGTAGTTGCATGGAGTCTGGAGTTTACTGGTTGCTCCTGCCACAGGAATTGTTGTATGTGATCCTCCCAGAGTAACGGAAGGCTTCTTTTATCCTATGTGCTTCAAAGAAGTGGTATGTACATCTGCGCTCCTCTCCACTTAGCTGTGGCTTTAGGATAATACTAATTAATGTGTCTTCCAGATCCAGGAAGGGTTGTGTCTCCACAGGAGACTCTGTTGTTCTGCTGTTCTGCTGCTTTTCTGCACGCTTTCATGGGATCTCTGTTTACCGGTTGTTGACCCGGTACTGGACCATCATCCGGCTCCAAGACCTCTCCACCCCGCTGCTCGGACTGGTTGACGGGATCAGCGGAGACCATCAGGAGCGGCTCTTGTCACTTGCTCCTCTGTACTGGATGCCAGCAGAGGGCGTACACCAGCTGTGGGCTTGGGTATTTCAACGAGGGGCTGCGGGCCCTACCGGCAGTTGTCGTCGGCCCGGGAGCTCATAAGGACGGCTGAGGCTCAGGCTAATAGACTCGTGTGTAGGCGAGCTGCATGCTCGCTCATTTCCTGACGGCCTGCCTGCTCAGTCGTGGCTGTGTTTTAGTGTGTGTGTGTGTGTGTGTGTATATGTGTGTGTGGATTTGGATTTTTACAGTGCTTTCTGTTTTCTTTTCATTTAGGCTGTGAGCTGACAGTGGTGGTCGAGCCCTGGTGGTGGTCCCATCTGATGGTGTGCGTGTGCTCCAGAGTCACTTCACCCCCGAATGCATGCACGTGTGATTGGGGTGAAATTACTTGTGGTTGGTATTTAGTTCTGGGCTCTCTCAGGCAGTCCCATTAGTCAGCCTCAGCCTAAGACCTGCATAGATCTGCATAGGTGGTTACCAGAATGTGTTACCAGAGCTGGATTAGCTCCAGTATGCTGGACCAGCATGCCAGCACCAAAACACAACATCTGCTGGGTTTTTTCAGCAGGGTGAAGCTGTCCTCTGATCTGGAAATCCTCTAGTTCAGGGATTCCCAAAGTGTGGTGCGCGCACCCCCAGGGGTGTGCGAGCTGCCTCTAGGGGGTGCGCGAGGTGAAAAGTGTAATGGCTGCGGAGCTCAGAGAAGTCTGTCACATGTCACCATTAGCGTAGCCAGAAACTCATTTGTGGGTGGGCCTAAGAAAAAGTAAGTGGGCACAATAAATGTAAATGAAAACAAGGATATTTAGCTTGTGTGTGTGTGTGTGTGTGTGTGTGTGTCCCCTCCACACATGCCCTAGTTCAGGGGTCGGCGGCTCTGGAGCCGCATGCGGCTCTTCCATCCATCTGATGCGGCTCTCTGTGCTTGTAAAATAATGAATGGATATTAAAATAAAATACTTTATATTTTACTGCATTAATTTTACATCTGTATGCTAATTCTAAATGTAAAGATTGTCTGCGTAAACCTGAACAGGTCTAACTCGGTCTTACTGTATGACATATATATATGTATATATGATCTGATATATATCTATCTGATATATATATATATATATATATATATATATATATATACAGAGCCATGCCCTGATGTGGGGCTGGGGGAGTGCGTCAACATGGTCGGGACATAGAAGGGGGTGCGCGGCAAAATAAGTTTGGGAACCACTGCTCTAGTTCATGATCAGGTGCACCACAGCTTTTTTTTTTTACCAGACTTACAAGGCATTCAGGCCTACTAGAAACCGCTGGAAGCATAACCGTGTCTTCTCCTGTGGGTTATCAGATCCAAAGGTCCAACAAGTTTCGTAAAAAACAACTATTTTTTATCACATTTTTAGGTCCTTTTAGGTGTACGCCTGGATTAACACGTGTGCAGGTTTGGGGTGGAAACTGTAACCTTTGACCTGTTGTTTGTGGCATTTACACAGATAGTTGATGGCGCCGAGCTGTGGTGACATCAGCAAAGTTTACAAACACCTAATTTTTCACCATGAAAAACTATATTAGCTACTACAGGGATTCCCTAAGTGTGGTGCGCGCACCCCTGGGGGTGCGAGAGGTGCTGCTAGAGGGTGCGCGAGGTGAAAAGTGTAATGGCTGCGGAGCTCAGAGAAGTCTGTCATATGTCACCATTAGCGTAGCCAGAAACTCATTTGTGGGTGGGCCTAAGAAAAAGTAAGTGGGCCCAATAAATGTAATTGAAAACAAGTATATTTTGCTTGTGTGTGTGTGTGTGTGTGTGTCCTCCACATGTGCCCTAGCTTCATAATAACAATGCGCCGAGCTTCAGCACTCTGGCCTGCGCACATCGATATGTTCCGTATTTGATCATTTTTAACGGTGTTGGAGGAATCTGAAGGTGGTGAGTTATTCTGGCAGATTGTAATTAACACCTGTCTCATGCAGGTGTTCTGACATTGTAAACCTCACACACAGAACATTGTGGATGTAACTAAATAAATCAAGAAATAATTCCCATCTGAGCATTTTAGCATTATTATATTATTATATTAGCACACTGACTGTGGGACAGCATTCTAAACGTGTCAGGCTATTAACAGCGCGCTGAAGATCTGAAGTTCAGAGTGCGTCTGTCAGAGGTCAGACGCGTTCCAGCAGAACCACGGCTCACGGGTGCACAAGTGAGCACATCTGGGCTGGGTATAAGTTATTTTACAACATTGGTTTAAATAGCGCCATTAACGAGATGCTGTGACTGGAGCGGCTCATGGAGCTGTGCCACACACACACACACACACACACACACACACACACACACACACACACACACAGATTCAATAAGCACACGCGCTGTGCCGTCAGACTGAAGGCAGAAATGAGCGCTGCCTCCTCCGTGATAAAAACTTTTAAGAGGTTTTATAACATTTTTCATTCCAGGTCAAATGAAGATATTAGCTTCTATTTTGGGATGACGTATTAAAGTCGGTCCGCTCCAGCCAGTGACTCCTCATGAACCTGACTACAACTCATGTTACTGCAGCATTTGTTATTCCAGTCCGCGTGGCAGCGGATCGCAGATTCAGCCACACCATAAAACAGCAATAAGTCGGTCTGAGGCAAAAGTGAACCTCATGGCTATATCTTGTCCCCTATTGACATTTGATTACGCACAAGTAGGTGATCAGCTCAGGTTTACGCAGAGCAGAAGGAAGGAGAGCGCTCTGGCCGCACAGGTNACCCAGTAGTGAAGTGGGGGCTGAAGCATGTCTCCTAAAGCTCCGCCAGCGGGAACGCTCGGTGTGCGCCTATGCGTCAGAGTTTCGCACCATCGCAGCCAAATTGCAGTGGGATGACTCTGCCCTTCGGGCTGTCTTCTTAGAGGGGTTGGCGCCCTACATCCGCGACGAGATGGCGGGAAAAGAACTGCCCCAGACCCTGGATGATGTTGCTGATCTGGCGCTGCGCATCGAACAGCGGGTTCTGGTTCGACCCAGGTCCTCCAATCGCCCATTCAGAGCTCCTGGACCACCTCCTCGTTCGCCAACGCCAGCCCCCGGACCCACTTCAACTGAGGAGCCTATGCCGCTAGGCCATTTTCCCCCGGGGGAGAGACAGCGACTGTGGCGCGAGGGTCTCTGTGCCTATAGAAAATGTTGTCAATCAAAGTGGCACTATCCATCTTTATTCTGCTGGGCTTTAGAATCAATGGATAGAACTCAAAACTAAACATTGTATCAGTAAATTCAGAAGTCTTATTGTGATCCTTTGCCGTCAATAAATCAATATTAAAATCACCACAAAATAAAGTTGTCTTTTCTTTATGTTTTTCCAGTATTACAGAAATTTCTCTCATAAACTGATCTATGCACGATGCAGGTGTACGATAAATACAGCTAACTATGTTCTTAGATCTTTCAACTTGAATTTCGATAGTTAAACATTCCATCAAGTTATCCACCACAGCGGTCATATTGTTTACAATTTTACATTTAAGACACGATATAACAAATATAGCGACACCTCCTCTTCTTCTATTCCTCCTATTTTGCCAAAACATTTCATAACCCTAGTCCATCCTGCAGTTCTCTGTCATCATTCAACATCATCATCATGTTTCTGAAATTGCCACCACAGCAAACTTATTTTGAAATTGATCAAGATACTCTTTGATTTAAAAAAAAAATTACTGTAAAGACTCCGACTGTTAAAGTGAATTAACGAGAAACCTTTTATCTTGGGATGTAACTCTTCCCCACTATAATAATCACATGTCATATCAACATTGTGAAAAAGGTGGATATCTGGATCAATATTATCTAACTCATGAAATGTTCCACACATTAACATACATAACTTTTTTTCTCACACTTATCAGATATTGTCCATTTCACAGTCGGCAACAAAAGTACTTCTATTTCTCCACTGAATTGTATTTTATTTGTTTAAATCTCTAAAGATCTGCAACATCTCTAACAACAATAACTTTTGCTTGTTCTGGTGACCCATTGAGTCTTATGAATACCTTACAGTTCCTTGTCCAGGTGTCTTGGATGTGCCTTTCCTTCTTTAAGTCTTGCCTGTCGTGCGATATCAGCATTTCTCTTTGTAAGATGTTCATTCACGTACACTCCAGTTCCCTTTAATTTCCTTCCCATCTTCAACAGTTCAACTTCCTGCTCACAAATTGAAGTATAATAGTTGGCACCTTGTTATGCTTTTGTGAAACAGTATGACATGCTGCTATATTTTTGCTATCCAAGGGAATGTCTTTGTTTTTAAAAAACTGAATAACTTGCTGCTCAAGCAAATCCTTTTCAGCTCTAGGTGCCTCTTCTCCCTCCTTGTCACCTGCTGTACTCCATGCATAGGTGTAGTGATTTGTCTTCAGACCAGAAATCACCACATCTTCCATTCTTGTATACTGCTTCAGATCTTCAACTCTTTTTTCCAGCTCTTCAATCCTCTTATCTTTTTCCTTAATCACAGTTTTAAGTTGCCTTACTTCTTCAATTAAGTCCATTAGTCCTGTTTGATGCTTTGCCACCTTACTCTGTTCTTTCGACATGAAGTAAAGGGACTTCTTAATTTCTTCAATATCTTCTGATAGCCTCTTAGTCGTCATGTTTCTTGATCATCTGTTTAAATTCGTAGAAGACAAAAAGAATTCCAGGTCCGAGGTAATCCAGTAGGCCCAGTGTTACTTGTAGAGCACATGTGATGAAGAAAAAAAGGACTCAAAGCTTCAAAATTATTGGTAATACTCCCAAAAAAAAAGCAAGACTTCTCTTCTGGCACTCGCAGAGTACAGACACTTCCCTTTTTGCTCCCTTATCTTTTTTCCCAAGGCTCTTTGTCCCGTCTGCCTACACAGCGCTTCTCTGAATTTCTCTGCATTTCCTCTGGAAATCCCTATTTTTTGGGAGGATATCTGGTTTTCTGGAAATTTGGGAAGTCGGGAGCGATTGGAGTGCGACCCGCACCCATGGCAAGCACCGCCCGGGCAGATGCCTCACTGACTGGGACGTTACTCGAGGTGAACCGTAAGCTGGACAATGTCCTTGCTGCGTTGCCAGTATTAGTGCGCAAAATGGATGTCATCTCGGAGAGGGTCACTGGATGGTGTGGAGATGTTTAATACCTGAATTGGCTTCACTGGAGGACTTGAATGATCAATACAGACTTTAAGGCAGAGAGGAAAATTATCTCTGCCTGACCCAAACAAAGTCTTGTTATCCAATCCTGCGCCATAGCAGCCTTGGAGTTGCGTGCAACAACCCCCACGATGGAAGGAATGCAGACAGATGCTGTGAAAACCCGACCTACCCCCTCCCCCCCCGCCTTCAGATTGTGGTCTGTGCCTAGCGAGGCCATCAAAATGCAGGAACTCAATGTGCTCTGCCTTTCCCCGTGACCTCCCATCCACCTGTGGACACAGTTGGCTGAGCACCACATGGGCTGCTCCCGCTGAGGAATCAGGATCCCAGCCCCCCCCATCGAAGTCTCATATTGTGAACTGTGACGTTCGTGCTTATATGTTGAGGTGTTTTTTTGCATAGTAGAGCTAACTCTGGAGTAACTCTGGTCTGCCTTTTCTTCCCTCCCCCAACTCTCTTCATGTAATCCCCTCTTCATCTAACTGAAATGAGCACCGTTATGGCTGCTCTCGTGGTCTGCCTGTACCTGTTCTGTCTATATGTGTGTGTGTGTAACCTTGGTCAGGCTGTTCTGTGAAGTCAAGTTCCTATGCTCTGGTTCGCTGGAGCGCTGGCAATAAAGCTCTCTCTGATTCTCTGATTAAGAATGTAAGAGACTTGATCAATCTCTTGGATGTTAAGTTCTTTCAATGATATTTGTTGGATTGGTAGGAGGAAAATTCATGGCTCTCCTGTCAGCCATCTTGTTTCCCATGTCCTGGGTGCTTCATGTACAGCAGCATCAAGCACTTTGGATCTCCTCCCATCACTACATGTATAGCTTCTGTGAACTGGCAACGTTTTCTGGGTCTTCTGCATCCTTTTAAAACTTTAGCAGCATGACAGCAAATCTCTGGGGTTTTTAAAAACTGCTCAAGAACCGTGCTGTGTTTCGCCCTTTACTTTGTTCCCTTGTATGTGTGTGTGTGTGTGTGTGTGTGTGTATTCTTCATGCATCAATCACAAAAATCATGACACTAAATAACTTCTTCCAGACCCTGAGGCTTTTTCTAAAGAAATTCCATTTATTTTAAAGGGCTTATGTTGCACTCGGGAGTCTATGTAAACACTAATCCACATGGTAGTAATCTTAGTATCATAATAATTTATGTGTGTCCCCGTGCATTGAACTCATACACATCTAAATGTAAAAACACACAGACTCAGTGAGAACTCCTACACGTCTCTGAGTCATGAGACAATGCTAAATGTTTGTTTTCAGATTAACAAATATGAGTTTAAATGGCTAATCCACCTTTTCTGTAGCTAACATGCTAACAGCTGAGCTACTTCTCATTCACTTCCTCTTCATTTATTTGTCAGAGCATTTATAGTTGGGGGCCCAGTGTAACGTCCAGAAAGGGTCAATTTTGACCTATATATTGACCTACATGGTGACCGGTCATCTACAGAAATAATTCCACTATCTAGATGGAGTTTCTATTCTATCTTCTAACACCCAGAAGATTCTGCAGTGCTTGTTAACATTCCATGAAGACAAGATTGTCAAACTAGTGTAATGAGATTGGGAGGTTAAATTACTGTATGACCAATAAGATGTGATGATTCTATATAAATATAGAATATCAACCTGATTGATCTTTGAATGTTTAATCAGAAGAATTTAGGATTATTTGTTTATTCAGGGACCATAAACACACTTTGTATTAATTCAGAGTCAAGTATATAATTAAAAATAAACTTTATTTTCTAGACTAGTTATAATACATGACAATCTATGAATAATGATATTTGATGGAATGTGATGTGTGATGATGGTGTAAAGTAGATGTATATCAGGACCTTTGTATCTGGAAGAAACTGTGAGTTCTGGGTGTAAAAGAATTTGGTCTGCTATAAACTAAAGAGTTGATGATTAATAAAACAACATCAAAGACAATCTGCTGTGTCTACGAACCCTGATGGAGACCCTCGTTGTAGATCCGGAATGTCCGGAAGTCTGGTGGACCCCAAGGCACCGAAGTTCACAGAATAACCGCAGCACGACTAGACTGGTCTCGAGTTGTCTCCAGGTCACAACAGGCATGAAGGTTGTTACGTCTAAGACGGATGGACTCTGAAGGAGTCGTAGCTGTGTCAGCGTGCAAACAGGTTTTGACTGTATGTCAAAGAGATGTTTCAAAAGAGGCTGGTTCCAAATTGGCCACTTCGGAGCGTCAGCTGGAAATTGAGTAACTCAGGGAGTCATCCTAGTTTTATTAATCCACCATGTTATGACTCTGGCAAATCAGAATTTGACATGTTTGTCGACGTTACCAAACATCCCTCAGAAACCCACTTTCATCAGATACAAAAATGTTCAAACTCTGTGGATAAATAATCTTTAAACATTATGTGATGTGACCTCAACTGTACTTTATATCTTATGAACATTGTGTATGACTGTAGATAGCGATTCACTTGTTAAATCAACATTACTGATTATAACATAAATGTTTCATTGTAATGTAGCGTTATGGTTTATGCTCTTTTATGAAAGAGGAACCATTCTACATTTTAATTTGTGATATTAATTTTATTAAATTAATAACCAAATTGTATAGTTTTAAGAAGACTCAAAGGTTGTTTTCATCGATAAACTGTCGATAATATCCGTGGGTCTGTGTTTCAGTTCAATGAAGAAACAAGTTTGACAATTAAAAGTTTTAATTCTTCAAATTAAACTAATGATTTTGAAATTGACAAACAGGAAATAACAATCAACATTGGCAACTTTATGGAACAATCTTTAACAGTTGATATTGTAAACTTGCTCAAATAGACCTTCTGTTGGAGGTGCTGAAGATTGAGAGTGATATGACGTGATTAGGGATGCGTGTGTGCAACATTTAGTGAGAATTGAAAATGAGGTGAGATGAATGCGTGTGTGCATCTGATTTGCTTCAGGAAGGAACAGGTGTCTGAGTGAAA
>SSNQ01033995.1:147104-164458 GCA_006942095.1 Nothobranchius kuhntae
CGAACTGAATCATAAGACTGAAACTTACCAAAAGCCTTTCTCTTCTCAAAGCAAAACGTGTACGTCAGCAAATGTGTTTTGGAGTTTACTGTGAGAATCTGTGTGTGGGTGTGTTTGAGTGTGTGTGTGCTTGAGTGTGTGTGAAGGTCGCTAACAAACATCCTCAAACATTATTTAATCAGGTATGGATTCATTAATCCATTATAATTACCCAAAGCATAAGAATCATTCATTTGATTAAAACACATTTATAATGAGCAAAATGATAATGATTAATCTTTAACATTAAAATCAAGAAAGAAAGTTTAAGACTTGTTATGACTACATTTCCTGGGAACACATCTTCTGGTAGACTGCAGGTGTTCAGATGTTATGGTTTCCTCCCAGACTCGCTGGCGTTCAGGTCTTAATCTGTGGGTGAAAGTTCTCAGCGACCCAGCTTTGACCCAGCTGAGTCCAACACAACCTTTGTGACAGAAAACCCATATTTCCTCACGTTACAGTAATAATAACATTCATTTCAACTTCACTGAATTAGGCACAGATTATCCATACATTTCATATAACATCTGGTTCATTCAACCATATGATTATAAATGATTATTTAACTTAAGAGTTGTAAAAGTTCACTTTTCATTCAGAGTGTGGAATCTAGCAGCCTGAGATAAGAGGAAAGCCTTTTTTTTTGGAGACCTAGTTGACACTCTTGTCTTCATGGAATGTCAACAAGCACTGCAGAATCTTTTGGGTGTTAGAAGATAGAATAGAAAATTCACCTAGATAGTGGAATTATTTCTGTAGATGACCGGTCACTATGTAAGTCAATATATAGGTCAAAGTTGACCCTTTCTGGACGTTACACCAGGGAGTGTTAAAGAACATCATAAACACTCAGTGAACCAGGCCTGGCTGATAGCGTCTGACAGACCTTCTAGTGTAATTTTTCACGTGTTCTGTAGCAGCACATGTTGGATCTAGAACAGCAACCCAATGCTAAGTAGCTTATGTGTTTTTTTTTTTTTGTTTGACTGCCAGACACCCTTCAGCACACATCTTTGCCTGCGAGATGCAACAAAATTTTGACTAAAAGAAAGGAAAACATTATTGTTAAAATATCATCTGGCACAGCAGCTTTATTAGTCAGCAATAATGCCAATAAAACATGAAAACAAACAGGCTAAAATCTGAAACAGGCTGAAGGAGATGACTGAATTCCCAGTCTAGGAAAATGAATGCTGAAAAATAGTATGTCGAGTCAAAAATAACTCATGCAGCATGTAATGCTGCGATGTAGGAGGGCGTGATTCTGGTAATGCTGATATTTGTCTGATTAATCCTAGGAATCAGATGTTGTGCGTGAGATGATTGTGAGTAAATCTATTATTTCTGAAGTCTGATGTGAAAAAGACCAGTGATAAACACAAAGAACTCAGTGTTCTGTTAATGACCTTCACATGCATCACAAACATTAGAATAAAGCTGCACTCATAAATGAAATGACCCAGAGTTAAACGTTTCATGGCTTTATTCCTTTTCATCTGGCACATTAGATGATTATGGCTAACAGATTATGAATGAAAAATTGAATATTACACAATATTAATTACTTAAATACTGTAACTATTTTAAACAGAAATGCCAGCCTTCTGCAAAGAGTCTTCCTTTTTATGCACTCAGTACTTGGCTGGTGTCTTATCTGTGGAGTTCAGGTCAGGTCAGTTTGGTGAGTCCAGCAACACTACACCAGCTTGTGGGACCTTTGCCAGTGTGGGCAGGTGCCAAGTCCTACAGAATATGAGACCAGCATCTCCATATAGCTTGTCAATAGATGGAAGTGATTTAAAATGTCCTGGTAGATGTCTGACTTCAGACAGGTGAGTGGACCAACACCAGCAGGTGGACTTCCAGCATCATGGATTCTTGGCCCCATCACTCTTCCTCCAGATTCCAGGGCCTTGAACTCCAAATGACCATCAGCCTTTCCTTTTATCTGAAAAGAGGACCTTTGACCACTGAGTAGCAGTCAAGTCCAGTCCTCTGAAGCTGTCAGGAGCTGCTTGACAGAATTGGTCTGTGTGTGAAAGCTGACTCCAGCCTTGGTCCTCTCTGGTGAAGCTCCACCACATTTTTTCTTCTTCTTCTTCTTCTTCTTCTTCTTCTTCTTCTTCTTCTTCTTCTTCTTCTTCTTCTTCTTCTTCTTCTTCTTCTTCTTCTTCTTCTTCTTCTTCTTCTTCTTCTTCTTCTTCTTCTTCTTCTTCTTCTTCTTCTCCTCATCTTCTTCTTCTTCTTCTTCTTCTTCTTCTTCTTCTTCTTCTTCTTCTTCCTCTTCCTCTTCCTCTTCCTCTTCCTCTTCCTCTTCTTCTTCCTCTTCCTCTTCCTCTTCCTCTTCCTCTTCCTCTTCTTCTTCTTCTTCTTCTTCTTCTCAACTTTGTCTGACTGCTTGGATGCAGAAATCTGCCAACAAGCAGCTTCTTCAGCAATGACCTCAGTGGCATCCCCTCCTTATGGAGGATGTCAATAATGGCCTTTTGGACATGTGTCCAGCCAGCAGCCTTTCCCATGATTATGTATCCTAATGATGCAGACTGAGAAAACCTTTGTGCTGTGGTTGTGCACAGCTGTGGCTGTGAATTGACAGTGAAGATGCGAGTCCACGAGTTTCCATTATTTAACAGCTTTGCAGACAGGTGACCTTCATAAGCAGCAAAACCTGATTATGACATCTAGTGGGCAGGTGAGGCAAAGCAGAGCGTCGTTAACGCTAATACTGCACAAATATCACACAATTTATGAGTTTAATTTATCAGTAAAAGATTCACTTGGCTGTCTCCAAGGGGTTACTCGAATGTTTTGAAACATAATTTATAAATCCTCCACCTGCCCATGTCTAAGGTCCTGAATACAAAACTAGGTTTCCCCAGGCTAATAATATGTTTAGGAGCTTTTATCAAATGAGATGGAGAAGTTTGATTTGACTAGTGTAATTTTAATTTGAAGATTATCTTAAAATGGTTAAATGTTAAATGGCTCGTATAATTTTAATTTATTAGATTTAATTAAAAAAATTGCTTGAATTTTATTCAGCTCTAGGTCCTTAAGGGGTAGTTCAGATCTGTGAAGAGTTAGAAACAGTTATTATCTTACCTGATGCAGAAAACTCATGACCGTCCATTTACATACACACCTTAAGAGTGTTTTTTACTGAAATTACATCTAATTTTTCATGACGTTGACTAGAATTGGGCAGAATTGGAGTTCAGTTTGCCGTAATTCCTTTCATACTGATGAGAAAAAAGGGAAAACTTGAAACTTTGTGTCTGAGCTGCGTTACCCACCAATAACAACGTGTTGCTCAAAGTTCTGGTTTTCATTAAAACAAGTCTTGCAGAACAGGACGATACCAGACTCCCAATAAAAGACAAAGTCAGCTCGCGTTGCCCCCGTTTGCAGTCAGCCATCGTTTAGATGAAACACCAATACCACATCCTCCGAGCGTTGCCCCTCAATCTGACAGACCCGTGTTCCGGAAAACACAATCCAAGAAAAGATCCAACTCATCTGATTCTCTCACAGGTAAAACGCCTGAACACTTTTCTGTAACGGGTTTCTGAAAGAGAAATATTCATGTGCACATGAATATTTTCATCTTGTGATCTACGCTCCAGTGAATGAAAAATCAGGTTTAGAGTTTTGCATCCTTCTGTTGTTGTGATGACTAAAAATGGTTTCTCTTTGATCATGATGCTAGATAACTTTTTCTTTTTCAATACGGGTGTTTTCGTGCTTTTTCCTTTAAGATTTATTAATGATGGGGTGATGCTTGAGGTAAAACAAGATAAAGTGATGCAAACTGCATCCTCCTCTGCTTAGCTGCTCCTAATGACTTCCAAATGTGACCCTGATCTTACAGGCAAATGATCCCAGGAATGTGAACTTTGTTTTACAAAGACATCAGAGCAAATCAACGCACTGGAAAGGGGTCAAAACTCATGAAAATAAATATTCTCCATGTTTGTACAAGATTTGTTGGTTGTTTTCTCTGTGGAGCCGTTTCCTTTGGGTGCCATCAGCTGATGTTTCATTGATCCTGGATGTTTGCCTCTGATGCCAGTGCTGGACTGGGACTCTCCCATCACAAACGAGGCACAGCTGTTCCCTTTCCAGCAGTGGTCTTGAACCAGCCTCTCACTCTGACTTACAACTTCCTGTTGTCATTCAGAGATGTCCTAAACTTCCCATAAACTTCTAATCTATGGATGCCAGTGAGGATTGGCCAGAAGCCGTTCACACGATGACTTGCTTTTCTCAGCTGATCCGTGAAGCACATCAAACCTCGGTAGATGTGTTTAAGAGTGTGTATGCAGATCAAGTTTTTCTGTGTGTGATTTTCCTGCAGAGTGAAGGTTGGGCCTTTTTAGAGCTGTGCTCAACTCCCAGTCTCAGAAATGGAGGTCATGACCTGGACAGGCTCACTGCAGACTTTTCCCACACCATTTCCTGCCTACATCATCCCCATATATATATATATATATATATATATATATATATATATATATATATATATATATATATATATATATATATATATATATATATATATATATATATATATATATATATATTTTTTTTTTTGTCCTGTGTTTGATTAAGATTTTAAAACAAAACAAGATAAGATCTTGGTAATTAATTGTAGGACAAAGCAAACCAACACCACAAAATGCTTTTGTTTAAGTCCATTAATAATAAAATTAAACACTAATTTATGACAACAACCTTAAGAGAATTAGGTCAAAAATACGTCACTTTAGTTCCAGTAATGTTTTTGACAAATAGCTGAAAAAGATGTAATACATAACAAATGCATACATAAAAAAACACAATAAATAATGATGGTTACAAGCAACAAGTCAGTAAAATGATGACAGCTTTGGACCAATAGTGAGTCATTTGTATTCATTTTACTTTTGTGTAATTTCATGTCTTTAAAATGGAACATTATTACTGTTGTGTCCTAGAACAGGACAGGACATGATGTGCACCAACGTAAAAACACTTGACATGGCATGTGTGATGTTATTAAGCCACAATGGGACTCTGAGAGAGAATGAACAGTTACACAAGATAAATGTTATTATTATTAATTGTGCAGCACATGCACTGTTTCCATAAACTGTTACTTTTTCATGGTGATTAAAATCCCACATTAAGACAGAGACTATTTTATTTTTCTTTAGTGGTAAAACTGAGCATAAGAACAAGGCCCAGAGCCATTTGAACAAAATGTGAAAAGATGTAATAAAATAATGGGTAAACAGCAGATTCCACCATTATACTACTCAGGACAGTAAGGCCCATATCATCCCATATATGACTTTCCTTATAAAGGCTAGTTTATACATTACTGTCTGTGTCGGTGCAGAGACACGCGACGGCACTGCCATTCCCCCTCAAAAACATTAAATAAGAGCTAAAGATATCTAGTTGAAGACACGGAGCAGTTTGAAGAACTTCTCGTGGTGAAAGTCCTGCCATCCATCCATTCATCCTTTTTCATCCGGTGTGGGGTTGTGAGGCAGCAGCCTAACCAGAGAGGCCCAGACTTCCTTCTCCCCTGCCACCTGGGCCAGCTCCTCCGAGGGAATCCCAGCTGAAAAACATAGTCCCTCCAGCATGTCCTGAGTCTTCCTTTGGGTCTCCTCCCAGTTGGACGTGCCCGGAAAACCTCGCCAAGAAGGCGTCCAGGAGGCTTCCTAACAAGATGCCCAAGCCACTCTAACTGTCTCATTTCAATGTGGAGGAGCAGCAGGTCTACTCCAAGCCACTCCCAGATGATCAAGCTTATCACTCTTTGTTGAACCCTTTGGAGGCAGGCGTTGCAGATTTGCAACGTTAAAACCTACCTACCTGGTTACTCCACGTATGTGTTTCACGAGCATTTTTAACTCAGAAGTACCCCTGAAAGACTTAGTTGTTCGTCCTTTTATCAAAACTTATTTTGAGCCTGAGAGGGTTAAGGGAAGTCCAGATACCCTGCAGGGAAAATGTATTTTGGCCGCTTGTATCTGCAATCTAATTCTTTCGGTCACTACCCAAAGTCCGTGAGTGAGGGTAGGAATGTAGATCTCTTTCTTCACCATGACAGACCGGTACAACGCCCACATCACTGCAGACGAAGGATGTGACTCTCCATCACTGAGGCTAATTCGATTCGGAACTTGGTCCACTTCCAGAGATACGATACATTAATGATATTGTAAAACCCCCACTACGATTCATACAACTCATCCTTGCTCAAGATTCATTATTGATTTGAAAATTATTTTTGATTCGATACAATTCATGATGCAATTAGAAACGATTCAACACACAAAAATAATTATTCACAAGCCCACATCTGGTTTTTAAACATCATCACAATGTTTTTCACTCTCTGTGAAGGATGTATTTGATCCTCTATTTTTTTGTGATTAATCAATAAGCACAACATGAAAATAAATGTACTTAATCAGTGATGTTTGATAATGTTCTGATACTGTTGATTTATTTTTATGAGCAGAGTGACTGTCTAAAGCTCACTTCATCCCCCTAATTTCATATTGTAGCAAAACAATACGTGAATGCTGGAGACGCAGGGAGATGTGAATTCATCTCAGCTGTTTATTGGACTTCTCTGAACCACTGTTAAGGGCAAAATGTCATTCTCTCTGGAATGTTTTAGTTCTGTACAAATGTTACAATAATAAGGGATGATCTTAAGTTATCTCACACAAAGCCTGAGGTGTGCAGTCCCGTAAGAATGCTCCGAAAAATACGCTGCTGCACAAACTAGAAACCGTGTCATGGAGAAGTTTATTTTATTTTGGCAAGTACAGAAAGCACGATCGTCAGTAATTGTTGTCGCACTGTAGCTGCGCAGTGTGCAACACTACGTTCTGCTAAGAGATTGACAATGTGTTCAATACGCCTCAAAAAACGAAGACATAGCAGGTAAACTATGAGGTAATCAATACAACCATTGTTTTTACCTAAGAGGTACATGCAATATAGCCGTCAGTTATAACTGATGCAACTTGAAGCTACCTGTGCAATCGCATCGCTAACGTTATGAGCAAACCACCGGCACAGATCGGTGAATCTCTCCGTCTCTACTGCAGAGGCAGCACCAATCTGCCTATCTATCTCACGCTCCATCTTTCGCTCACTAGTGAACAAGACCCAGAAATATTTAAACTCCTCCACTTGAGGCAGGACCTGGTCCCTGACCCGGAGAAGGCAGCCTACCCTTTTCCAATTCAAGACCATGGTCAGATTTAGAGGAGCTGATTCTCATCCCAACTGCTTCACACTCGGCTGCGAACTGCTTCTTACAAAGTGAAGCTACGTGGGGTTCCAAGGTCAACCTATCATCAAGAACTGTCCGCAGGTATTTAAAATGATCAATAGTTTCCACAACTTCTCCAGAGATGAGCACAGGCTGAATAACCGTGCTGTTTTTTTTTCTAAAATCAATAACCATTTATTTCACTTTGGAAACATTAATCTGTAAAAAGTTAGCTTCACACCAGTCTGAGTCCCTGATCACTGGTCCATGGTCAGGATCATCACTGCTGAGGAGGAACACAATCACAGAGTCATCAGCTGATTTTAAAATGTGATGAAGTGAATACTGGCTGCAAAAATCATTAGTATATAAAATAAATAAAAGTGGGGAAAAATCACAGCCTTGTGGAGAACCAGTAGGAAAAAACAACATCAGGGAGAACCCCACTGGCCCTCACCCACTGAGATCGGACCGTTAAAAAGTCCATCAACCAACATATGAGGCCAGTCAATACCATAAAAGCATTTTTTTCTCTGCTAACATATGGGGTTGAATATAGTCAAAGCAGATGAAAAGTCAAGGAGCAGCAGTCGTGCCAAGACTTTAGTTCCCTTGAGATTTCTTAAAATCATATTTAAAAGAGTTCCTGTCGCATCCGCTACACCCCAACCTGACCTGTAAGCAAAACCGAAGTGGGTCTAAATGACCCTTAACTCTAGATAAGAGAGCTCCCCCCACTATGTTCTCAAATGACTACATCAAAAGTGAGGTCAGAGCAACAGGCTGACTGAGCATTTTTTCACTTGGGGACAGGAACAATAACAGAGTCTTTCCAAAGCTGAGGGACCTGGGACACGGTAAAGGACTTTATTTACAAAGTCAGCGTTTACATTTTTTGCTCTTTGATGTTTTTTTTTATCTTGTTCCAGGCATGGCCTTGTATCTCCAGGCTGGCCTGGGAACACCGTCCCACCAGTGGAGAGGGCTGTTTGGGCTTCACTGCTGGAGCTGCTGACCCCACTACCCAGACCTGGATACGTGGTGGAATAGAGATGGTCAAACTTTATGCAAATACACCTTTAATGGGATGGGAGCCTTAAAAGTTCATAAAACTGGATTTGAAATCCACTTAGAAACTGACCCAACCAAACTAGCCTTTAGCTTCTTTTGTACGTTCATTCTGTGTTTTTATTCGTAATCCATTTCTTGTTCTTTCCTTACACACTTTAGTAAAATATTGTTTTATCTGACATGTTTCAGCTAATATCTGTAGCCATCACACAGAACAGGTCACTTTCTCCAAACTGAGCTCACTCAGAGCCATCCACAACAGGTGAACCAGCATGAAAAGATTCAGGTCATGGTCAGAAACCTTCTCCATGTGAACTCTGGGCCTCCTTGTAGCACATTCATGAGACACAGACATAAGGCAGTCTTGTCTTTCTTTTGGACTTGTGTTTCTGACCATCTGAAGAATCCAGCGTGTAACATTTACTCGCCCACTAGTTATGTTTTCCTTCTCCTTCCTTGGGGAAATTTCTGGCTCTTTGGCAGCAATCATCGCTCCTCTCTATCCAACGGCGCTTTGCATTTCTAATATTATCTACAGCCCTAAGCCTTCTAAAACTAAGTATTCTGAAGGATGCAGCAATGCTCAACATAGAGAAAGAATATTTAAATATCACAAATAATTTCCATCTTTCGCATTATAGAAGAGTTGATTAATGCATTAGCTTCTAATCCTTGAATAATGCATGTGAACTTGATCCTTTAAGGACAGAAGTAAAAGCTTTTTTCCCTCTTCTAACCACACAGGCGAAAACTAAAACTCCTCCATTTCCAGGATTAGGGGAGATGCAAAGCTGCACTTGCGTGCAAACAGTTTCCAGTTGATTGCGGTAAGCCCGTCAAATTTGTTGGAAGGAAATGCAAAATCTGAAATGCTTAACAAGAGAAACTCCCTGAAAGCGTCAGGATTTCCCCCCAAAAGAAGTGTTCTTTGCAACAACTCTTTGCTGTGGTGAAAACGAAATACGTAAAACATGTTCAGTGGCTCTTGTTCAGACTGGTAATAGATTTTTACATTTATCGCTGCTGGAAGCCTTTTGTAGGTTGTTTGTCTGACCTCAGAAAGCTCACTGGTGTTTGTCAGAATCAGCTCTTGTAAACCAAAAGGTGGAGGAACCCAAAGAGGAACAACAGTAAAACAAGCATTTAAATATTGAGTTCGATTAGCCTCCAGCTCAATAAGGGCTCACAGACGGAAGAACTGATGAATTCAGATGAGAGTCTGCATGATTAAAGTAGCGCCTGCTGTGAAGCGATGGGACCCCTGATGGCAGCGTATCAGGGAATGTATTCACTCAGTCTGCATGGAGGAACAATAAGTCCTGATATTTCTGCATCCACCCATCGCTGAAACTGGGGCAGAGCAGAGGAACCCTTAGAGGATTATCATCTACAGAAATACTCAGATGACTCTGCAGTTGTCGGGTGTATCAGAGATGGACAGGAAGCTGAGTACAGAGAGCTGGTGGAGCGCTTTGTGGCATGGTGTGGAAACAATCATCTGACCTTGAACGTGAACAAAACAAAGGAGAAGATTTTATACTTCAGAAGAAACAGGGTGGAGTCAAACACTGTTTCCATCATGGGAGAACACCTTGGAGTTCACCTGGACAACAGACTGGACTGGAGAAAGAACAGCGAAGGCGTTTACAAGAAGGGACACAGCAGACTGCACTTCTTGAGGACGCTTAGGTCCTTCAATGTCTGTAGCAAGATGCTGCAGATCTTCTACAAGTCTGTTGTTGAGAGTGTAATCTCTTCAGCCATCATCTGTTGGGGTAGCAGCATCAGAAGCAGGGACCTGAAAAGGCTCAACAGCCTAATAAAAAAGGCTGGTTCTGTTCTGGGGACGACTGTGGAACCACTGGAGGAAATAACGCAAAGAAGAATTCTCCAGAGAATCAAGAAAATGATGGACAACCCTGAGCATTCTCTTCACAAGACTGTCCGACAACAGAAGAGTGTCTTCAGTCAGAGGCTTCTTCAGTTTGGCTGCAACACTGACCGCTACTGGAGATCCTTCCTGCCAACAGCCATTGTAATATACAACAACTCTTTGATGACTTGATTATTATTATTATTCTGAGCTACTACAGCAATCAATTTCCCTCTGGGATTAATAAAGTATTTTTGAATTGAATTGAATTAAACTGTTTGTCAGGATCAGTAAGTTTTAAAAGTTGGAGACCCTTCCTGTAATACAACAATTTCTTGTCACAAAAATACAAATGAGTTCTTTTCTGGTGGTCTGACCAATAGCTTTGGGCTTGCTTTATACCACCTGTATCTTAATAATCAGCACACTTGTTGTCATGCAGTGATTCTCTCTCCCTGTAAGTGAATGGGTTGTTTTTCAATGGTTTGTTTCCAGTGTGATTCTTCCTCGTGTCTTTCCACTTACCTTAAAGAGGCACTTTACTCATATTTAATACATTTGCAGTTGTCTAGTGGGAATGAATGCAGAGTAAGTCATTTTCTGGGGGAAGAGCTCTGGTGCTCCTGTTTCAGCACAAAGAATTGAGCTGAAGGAGAAAGTAGCTTCAGGTGGCAGGATGTGGTATCTTATTTCCTCATATTTGGACACCTCGCTTCTGACTGGGTAACAGCAACAGGGCTCTACCACTGACTGTTTGCTCTGCAATACTGATGTTTTGTCTCTACGAAAAACAAAAGCCAGAAGATTTTCTGCCACGTGGTGGGGTTGCTAATGCTAACAGTTAGCTTCAACTAGTCGAGACGTTCTCTGCTGTTTCCTGGATGCCAATCCAACAACAGCTTTCCCCGTCATTTGATAGTCAAGATCTGCAAATTAATGAATGTTAAGTGACAGCGTGATAGAGATCTGTCAGGCTTTCAAATCCTAGAGTTTTATCGTCTATTTTCTATCAGAAGCTAAAGCAGCAGATAGGCGTAGGAGACTGTTTTCAAGTTCAGCCTGCATAAAAAACATTCAAATAAATAAAGTAAAAAGTGGTTTGTAAGTGAAGGACCTCTTTGATGCATTAAAGGAAGTAAGGTAAGTGGGGCGACGGTGGCAGAGGAGTTAAGTGCCTTAACCTGAGGGTTGCAGGATCACATCCCTCAAGTCTGTCTTAGTGATTGTGTCCTTGGGCTAGAGGCCTCAGCCTTCTTGCTTGCTGGTGGTCAAAGGGACTGGTTGTTTCTGTCAGTGTGTCCCAAGGAAACTTTGGCTTATCACCGCCAGGATGTGAATCTGTGTGTGAATGTCTTGTCTGGATTGAGGCTCCAGTCTCTATGGAGGCGTGGGTTCAAATCCCACCTCTGCCACCAAATGTGAGAATGTAGAGCAGCCAGAAGGTCTTCAAGTTGAAAGAAGTAGAGGCAAACTGCAGCACAGGGACATTTTTCCAGAGAGCCAAAATGCTTCTGCATTTATTTCACCTCTTTCCTTTTACAGATCACCACATAACAAAAACAAAACTCCCCAAGCCTCCACCTGGCTTCCTTTAAGTACCCCAGCAAATCACACCTGCAAACAATCCACCCCAATCATCAGTGCTCCAACATTAAATCCAGAGGGAAATAAACATCCACATAAAGGTATCTAAATGTTAACATAAACAAAAGACAAGACTGTTTTTACAATACAAAAAACATTTTCACACTAAGACACATTTCAGTTAAAATATCCCCCATCACAGTGCCAGCAGACTACAGAAATAAATTACAGGGACGAATGGGAAATCATCCCTACAACTTCGTCACGGTCTTGATTTGTAAAGCACCTTGTGGGGTTCCACTGGACCCGTAAATATAGCTTGACGTCAGCAATTAGGTCCTGTTTTAGTCTATAGGTGCGTTTCCACTGACTAAAAAGTGGTGTGGTTCGGATCTGTCTCAGAAGCAATCTACTTTTTACCAGCTAAAGTTTGATGATTTGGCTAAAAAATATATATTTTCATCTGTTTTAGAAGATGTTCCCTTCAAATTAGCTTTTGTAAATTAAGAAAGCTGAAGAACAATCACAGCAAAGGTTTACTGAAATTTAGAGTAGACATAGTTGTTTGAAAAAGGATCCTAAATCTTTTCCATAGTGTTGCATTTGATGCCCTTCCTGTGTTGCAGTGACACCTTAATGTCATGCAGCCCAGACGTGTTCATGACCTGTTTTTGGATATGAAAGTTCTCGTGGGTCACAGGTGTCCCTTAATGGTATAAGCAGCAGCCCGTATAAAGGACAGACACATCACAGAGTGCCGAAGGTGAGGGTGGATATGTTTATGGAATAAATAACAAAGAGAAAGATGCATTATGGTCCAGCAGAATGCATTGCCATCCGTCTGTGTTCTAAGGGGCAGCTACAGAAAATTATTGTAAACACGCAGAACACATAATGGAGAATCAGTGTGAACAGGAAATGTTTTACTTTATCTCTGCATTGTCTTACATTTATGTTGATATAGATATAGCACTGCTTAAAAACCTAAGGAACAACTTAAACAACACAATGTAATGTCAAGTCAATCACAGTTCTGTGAAATCAAACTATCCACTTAGAAAGCAACACTGATTGACAATCAATTTCACAAGCTACTGTGTAAATGGAACAGACAACAGGTGGGAATTATCAGCAATTAGCAAGACAACCCCAATAAACAAGTGATACTGCTGGTGGTGACCACAGACCACTTCTAAGTTCCTCACAGTCCTCCATATGTTCACCAAAGATAGCCTGACTTTTGTGTTTGTGGAAGTTGGTGTGTGCGTGTGTCTGCTCTGTCTTTTTGATCCCCAGTGAGTCGTTGCGGATGGCTGCTTATAGGGAGCCTAAGTCACGCCCATCTACTTCTGGACCATGGGTCTCCGGAAGAACGAAAAAATTAATGCAAGTCAATGGGGCTGAAAACGTAATTTTTCTAATTCCGCTTGTGGTACCTGGAGTGAGCACCACTGCTGTAGAGTGTTTTTCCACTTTGATTTTAAGGGTGACTCTAAAACCAGACCTCCATGGGCTTATAAAATGCAATTTTCTAATTCCGCTTGTTTTGTGACATGGATTTCACATATACTGTCTGTGAATTTTAAAGACACGTTGATACCACTGTTATTTTCGAACAGGGGGAAATGCTATTTTAGGTTTTGTTTAAAAATAAGTCCAGGACTACAAATGCACATCACAAAAGTGACATCATCGAACCAGACAAGGAGAAAACTGAGGAAAAATGGCTGTACGTTCACCAAACTTCCCACAGGAGGTAAGAACCACCATAAATCAGGTCATTTGGTGAGTAGCAGCTACGTTAAGCCGGGCGTACACTGTGCGACTTTTTCACTCGTAGCACTCAGCTTCAGCTCAAACTGTACGACTTCCTCGCAGGGCAGATCTCACGAGTCATGCGCTCACACTGTACGGCCCAGTTCTCGGATGCGACCTGACTGCTCACACTGTACGTCTGGTAGCAACACGTCGACGTCGGCCCTAAAATTATGCTAAAAATAGCAGTTTTTACTCAACACGTCAGACTTTTTTGTCTTGTTTTGCCTGTTGTCCTTCGGGAGTGCTGCAGGAGGACACACAGGGATTTATGGGGGTTGGATGAGGAAAACGAAATAAAGAAAGTAAATCTGTGTTTTGTGATCAGTTTAATTTGACATGAACACGACAAACACGCTTTCTTGATAATCTTTGAGTAAAAAAACGTGTAGAAACAAAAATGAACAGCGTGTGTTATTAGGGAAATAGCGAGCGACCGGCGTTGATGCAGGATTGCGCGCGCATGCGCCGTGAGCGGTTCTGATACTTTTTGGATCGTAGCTGCTCGCAGCGCTGCTTCAACAGTGCGATACCCTCACGAGGGACGAGCGAAATATTAAACACACCAGAAGTCCGTGCGACCTCACGACTGCTGATCGGCAGCTGGTCACGTGGTGTTAATCGCCTCTCGTAACCCCCTGTACACTACACGACCGCTCGGCGCAAAACTCGCCCCGATGTCGTGGATTCTCGCACGACTGGAAAATCGGCTCAAAAAAGTGAAAAAGTCGCACAGTGTACGCCCGGCTTTAGGGGAGAGGAGATGATGTGGTGACGTCACATATGTGACGTAACGATTTCTGGGGTGTAGTCATGCTAATAACAAACTTTTACAAGCTGATAAATCTCAAAGTACGTGACTGGTGTGGTCAAAAAACCCATCATTAGTTTCCATTTGAAGTGCAGTAAAACAAATGTGCGATCCAGGACGTAAGGGAAAGCAGATTAGAAAATAGTGTTTTTAGCCCCATTGACTTGCATTCATTTTTTCGTTCTTCCAGGGATCCATGAGCCAACAAGATAGGGAGGAGACTTAGGCTCCCTATACTGAGCCAGGATCCTCTGGAGGTTTTTCTCCTGTTTAAAGGAAGTTTTCCTCTCCACTGTCGCTACATGCTTGCTTAGAATGAGGAATGCTGCAATTTGCTGGGTTCCTTATATTGGAAACCTTTTTACTAAATGGGCTTAATGAACTGAACTGTATTGGAATATTTACTTTGGGAAGTGCCTTGAGATGACTTGTCATGATTTGGCACTAAATAAATAAACTGAATTAAATTCAATTGATTGCCATTAGGTACCGAGAGGAGATCCTCAAACTTCATGTGGGACCACATGCAGATACGATTAGTTTTGAGTTCCTCCTAATGCAAGGCAATGCTAGACCTCATGTGGCTAGAGTGAGTCAGCAGTTGCTGCAAGATGAAGTCATTGTTGCCATGGACTGGCCCGCCCATTCCCCAGACTTGAATCCAATTGAGTGCATTTGGGACATCATGTCTCTCTCTATCTACCAACACCACATTGCACCACAGACTGTCCAGGAGTTGAGGGATGCTTTAGTCCAGATCTGGGAAGTGATCCCTCAGGAGACTATCCACCACCTCTTCAGGAGCATGCCCAGGCATTGTATGTAGGTCATACAGGAACATGGAGGCCACACACACTACTGAGCCTCAGCTTGACTTGTTTTAAGGACATTACACCAAAGTTGGATTAGCCTGTATTGCAGTGGTACAGAGCTGGTATCCAGCATATTTTAGTTTTAACTGCTTCAACACACCTGATTTGAATCAGCAGGTGATTAACAGGCTTCTGCAGAGCCTGATTACCTGCTGCACAGTTGATTCAACCACTGAATTAGAAGTGTTGGAGTGGAGAAACAAGGAATACCGGCTCTCCAGTACCTGGAGTGAGTACCACTGCTGTAGTGTGTTTTTCCACTTTGATTTTAAGGGTGACTCTAAAACCAGACCTCAATAGGCTTATAAATTTAATTTCCGTTGATAATTTTTGTGTGATTTTGTTGTCAGTACAATTAACTATGTAAAGAAGAAAGTATTTAAACCATCCATCCATTTTCGGCCACTTATCCGGGGTCAGGTTGCAGGGGCAGTAGCCTAAGCAGAGAGGCCCAGACTTCCCTCTCCTCCAGGAGAATCTCAAGGCGTTCCCAGGCTAGCCAAGAAACATAGTCCCTCCAGTGTGTCCTGCGTCTTCCTTTAGGTCTTCTCCCAGTTGGACGTGCCCGGAAAACCTCACCAGAAAGGCGTCCAGGGGGCATCCAAACTAGATGCCTGAGCAACCTCAACTGGCTCCTCTCAATGCGGAGGAGCAGCGGGTTTACTCCAAGCCCCTCCCGGATGACCAAGCTTCTCATCTTATCTCTAAGGGAGAGCCCAGCCACCCTGTGGAGAAAACTCATTTTGGCCACTTGTATCCACCATCTCATTCTTTTGGTAACTACTCAAAGCTTGTGACCATAGGTGAGGGTTGGAACGTAGATTGAACTGATAAATCAAGAGCCTTGCCTTGCGGCTCAGCTATCTCTATACAATGAAAGATTGGTACAACGCCTGCATGACTGCAGATGCAGCACTAATCTGCCTATCGATTTTGCGCTCTATTTCTTCCCCACTTGTGAACAAGACCCCAAGATACTTAAATTCCTCCACTTAGGGCAGGACCTCATCCCTGAACTGGATAAGGCTTTCTACCCTTTTCTGATTCAATGCCATGCTCTTGCATTTAGAGGATCTGATTCTAATCCCAGCTGCTTTATACTTGGCTGCGAACCAGTCCAGCAAGAGTTGGAGATCACGTTCTGATAAAGCCAACAGGACCACATCATCTGCAAAAAGCAGAGGCTCAATCCTTAAGCCACCAGAATTTTTTGTGATTTTGTAGAAGCTCTAGGGTCCCATAAGGGGGTCTGGTGTTCAACTTGCTTTGGGCACAGACCTTGCAGGCTCCTGTGTCCTTGGCTATGAAGGGCCACCAGAGAGCATGTTGAAGGAATTCCAGGGTGCGGGCATAACCAGGGTGCCCCGACAGATATGGAGAGTGTCCCCAGGAGACGGTCTCCTGGCAGCAGGCAACGGGTACATAGAGGTGGCCGGGAAGAGTCTCTGGAGGAGCTAAGTCTGACGGGAGTGTGGCCCTGATGGAGGCCTCCAGTGGCCACTGGATGGCTGTCAGAAAACATCTCGTGGGCAGAATAGGCCCTGGTGTGGGAGGATGGGGAGAGGGAGAACTGCCTCAACAAGGTGTCGGCCTTGAGATTCTTTGACCCAGGTCAATAGGCAATGTTGAAGTTGTAGGCTTTGAAAAACAGGGCCCAATGAGCCTGCCTGAGATTCAAATGTTTGGCGGTCTTGAAGTGGATGAGGCTGTGATGGTCAGTATCGACCTCCACGTCCTAGCAGCCACTGCTGCCATTCCTCCAGAGCCCATTTCACTGCTAGTAGCTCTCAATCTCCCACATGGTAGTGACACTGAGTGCGCATTAACTTTCTGGAAATGAAGGCACAGGGGCAGAGCCTGAGGTCTGCACCCCACTCCGAAAGGATAGCCCCAGCGCCCACGTTCGATGCATCCACTTCTACCACAAAAGGTCTTGTGGGATCCGGGTGTTGGAGCATAGGAGCCATGAAAAGGTGGTGTACTGGGGAACAAAATGCAGCAACCACG
>SSNQ01033996.1:33589-41089 GCA_006942095.1 Nothobranchius kuhntae
AATTAACTTAGAATATGTGATTATTGTTAATTTTATTTATTTATTTTTTTAAATAAAAATTAAAAACAGTGGGGAAACTGGGAGGGCGGCGCCCTATCGCCCTCTACTGGCCAGCCGCCACTGACCTGAGGAAACGGTTAAAAACATCTTTCTCTTACAGTAGAAACAAAGAAACTAGTATATTATCTCTAGATGCAGAAAAGGCTTTTGATAGAGTTAACTGGAAGTTCTTATTTGCAACTTTACATAAATTTGGTTTTGGGAACTTCATAAACTGGCTACAAACATTATACAGTTCACCAACAGCACGTGTCAGGACGAACGACCAAATATCAGCTAGCTTCTGTCTTCAGAGGGGGACCAGGCAGGGATGCCCACTCTCCCCCTCACTGTTTGCTATCTTTATTGAACCACTAGCGGCAGCAGTTCTACCAATTAATTTCCCTTTTGTCAATTTACTTAATACACAGTTGGAGTCAGGGAATATCACATACCTGGGAATTAATGTCTCTCCCAAGTTAGCAGATCTAACCAAACTAAACTACATCCCACTTTTAAAGAAAGTGGAAGATGATCTTACAAGATGGAAATCCTTACCGATATCACTCATGGGGAGGGTTGCTACAATTAAAATGATGGTCTTACCCAGAATAAATTACTTATTCTCGATGATCCCAAACAAACCACCAGCTGACTGGTTTAAATCTCTGGACTCCTCGATTACTAAATTCCTTTGGCAGGATAAACCTCCACGAATTAGCTTAAAAACGCTTCAGAAGACCAAAGACAGAGGAGGACTGGATCTACCCAACTTTTATTATTATTTCTTAGCCAACAGGCTGCAATATATACCAAGATGGTTGCAAGATAACCCACTAGATGAGTCCTGGTTAGACATAGAACAGACACTTTGCAATACGATAGAGCATTCAGACTTACCATTTATTAGCTCAAGCATAAGAAAACATGAAAGCTTCAAAAGTATTAGTATCAGCACCTCTCTGACAGCATGGTGGGAGTATCTTAAAATGACAGAGTCTTCACTAGTACCATGCAGACGCACACCTATCTGGAACAATCCTGACATTTTAAAAAATAACCAAATGATGAACCTTCCGGACTGGAAAAATAAAGGAATCCTATACCTGGAACACATATATGAAGGACTGGACTTCATCCCATTTAATAGAATAGTCTCCCAATTTGGNATTAAAGGGATAAAGTGTAAGAAAATAGAACATAAGATCAGTCTTTATGCAGATGATGTTTTACTCTTTCTCCAGAATTCTCAATCCTCTCTCTCCCAAGCAATAGAACTGATAAACTCTTTTTCAAGAGTTTCAGATTACTCTATAAACTGGTTAAAATCCACAGTTCTACCAATTAATTTCTCATTTGTCAATTTGCTTAATACACAATTGGAGTCAGGGAATATCACATACCTGGGAATTAATATCTCTCCCAAGTTAGCAGATCTAACCAAACTAAACTACATCCCACTTTTAAGGAAAGTGGAAGATGATCTTGCAAGATGGAAATCCTTACCAATATCACTCATGGGGAGAGTTGCTACAATTAAAATGATGGTCTTACCCAGAATAAATTACTTATTCTCGATGATCCCAAACAAGCCACCAGCTGACTGGTTTAAATCTCTGGACTCCTCAATTACTAAATTCCTTTGGCAGGATAAACCTCCACGAATTAGCCTAAAAACGCTTCAGAAGACCAAAGACAGAGGAGGACTGGATTTACCCAACTTTTATTATTATTTCTTAGCCAACAGGCTGCAATATATACCAAGATGGTTGCAAGATAACCCATTAGATGAGTCCTGGTTAGATATAGAACAGACACTTTGCAATACGATAGAGCTTTCAGACTTACCATTTATTAGCTCAAGCATAAGAAAACATGAAGGCTTCAAAAGTATTAGTATCAGCACCTCTCTGACAGCATGGTGGGAGTATCTTAAAATGACAGAGTCTTCACTAGTACCATGCAGACGCACACCTATCTGGAACAATCCTGACATTTTGCAAAATAACCAAATGATGAACCTTCCGGACTGGAAAAATAAAGGAATCCTATACCTGGAACACATATATGAAGGACTGGACTTCATCCCATTTAATAGAATAGTCTCCCAATTTGGAATAGATAAGAATAGCTTTTTAGAATATCACCAAATTAAATCTGTAGTCAAACAAAAGTTTAAGCTCAATAAAATAGAATTACAAACACCACCAAGGGTATTAGACTTTTATAATCTCAAACCCCCCAAACTACTGTCTAAAGTATATAAGACACTGTCCAAAATAGACGATAAAATAGCAATCCCTATTGGAAAATGGGAGGTGGATCTATCAGTTAGCTTTGACCAGGACTTCTGGTCCCAAACTTGTTTAAGAAATTTTAAATGATCAGACAGCCCAATTTACAATTAATTCAGTACAAAATTCTACACAGAGTACACTATACAGGTCATCGGATGTTCATGATGGGGTTTGTGTCGTCTGACACCTGTACACACTGCACAAACAACATTCCTGACAATTACATTCATGCACTGTGGTCCTGTCCACCTGTCCAGGAATTTTGGGGTAGAGTGTGTAAGGATCTGTCAAAATGTCTGAAATGTCATATCCCAACTTCCCCCTCTCTTTGTTTACTGGGGAAGCTGCACGATGTCCCGATTGAAACATCTGTGGTTCATGTGGTTCTGACTGCCATATGCATCGCTAAGAAAACTATCCCCTTGAATTGGAAAAATAGAGAAACTCTCTGCATTAACCAGTATAGAAATCTTTTGTTAGATCATATTACACTTGATTTAGCCTCTGCTTCCACTTCAAATCAATCTCTCTGGGCTCCTTTGATCGGTTCCATCACATAGCGATGATGGGGGGCCGTTGATGTTGTCCTGCGGGATGGTGTGGGTGGGGGGGTGGAGGGTCTGAGTTTGGAGTATCCGGATGTTCCCTGGAGGTGGGTTCACTGGGGGTGTCTGGGACTGGGGGCCGTTGCCCCCCTCTGGAGGTGCTTGGGTTGCCTCGAGGGTGGACTACTGGCGGTTGTGAGTGGGGCCCCTTGGAGGTCTTGGCGGCGGCCATGGGTCACTGCCTGGCAGCTGCTTTGCCCCTGGGCGGGTCTGGGTGGGGGCCTGGGGGCTCGGGGTGTGCGGGTGGCTGGCCCCGTGTGGGGATCTGGGCGGGGCCTTGGGGGTCAGGTCCTGACATGTATGCTACCGGGAAGAAGGCAGGAACACGCAGCAGTGCCTGGTCCGGGTTCAGGGGCCTCGGGTAGGCCTTGGCTCCTCTGCAGTTGCATCACAGGGGAGGGGAGGTCCAGGAGGGGGAGGACCCAACCTAACCTGGATGTCCTATGTCTTATATATTCTGGAAGTTGTGCAAATGCAGGGATGGGCAGATATATTCTGCTGGGGTGGGGCTGGGTTGTGCCCTCGGACTCCATGAGGCTGTATAATGCTGCTATGGGCCCTGGCAGGATGGGCTGGGGTCTCCATGCCCTGGGTGGCATTTTGACAACAGAGGTGCCTATTGGGGCCAGTAGGGGAGCTGGCTCCCTGGAGAGCTAAGCCCAACCAGCCATTCCTCCCCATCCCCGCATATTTTTCTCCTCCTGCTCCCTCACATCATCACACAAACACACACATAGGACCTTGGGGGGTGGACAAGTCAGGGGGTACGGGTATGGACCCCATTTCCGCATTCCTGTGGCAGCCAGCCCCTCAATTTTATTTGCACCTTATACACTTCCACCAACGACATTCCACTCAAACACACACTTAGGGCCTTGGGAGTGAGCACATTCAACGGCATTTGGCAGGGGGATTTTTCAGCCTCATCCCGAGTGCCGATGCCCACTTCCAATTTTAAACTGCACTTAGACACCGAGGGCTGTGGGTGCAAGTGGGGTGGTGCGGTGGCATCCGCTGGCATAGGCCAGACAACGCGTGCACTGGCCGCTCACCACAGCCATGGAATACACCTCATCAACACACAACACTATATTGGAGCAGGCAGAGGGAGACTAGGGGTCTTAGCACACCTCTGTTGTGTCTTGCCTTCCTGGGGCTGGAGGCTAGGGGGAAGATCTGGCCATTTGGTTGGGGTCTGGGGTGCTGGGTTGCTGTGCTCAGCGTTGGGCGGGGGAGCCTGCTCATCAGTACCCCAGCAGAAAGGGTCGAACTCTGGGATCCGGTGATGGTTGTACCCCATGTGCAGCAGTACCGGGGCCAGAGTTAATAGGGTGTGTATGGGGAGCATGAGTGGGTGTCCGGTGTGCATTTTTGTAAGTCTTTGGTTGTATGTGTATGTGTGAGCATGAGGGAGGGAGTGTGTGACTGTGTTTGTGTATGACTGTATATGTCAGGTTTGGCCTTTGACTCCTCTCTTCTCCTGGGACTTCTTTTGATGATATAGATCTTTGTCCCCCCTCCCCCTGCCACACCTGGTGTGGGGTGTGGTGCCTTGGTCTGCCTGAGTGTTCGTGGCTCCCGGGTCAGGGGGTTTAAGATTTTTGGCATCTGCCTGATCAATCCCGGTGGCGGCCTGGTAGGGTCTGGGTCCCTGGGCTCTGCTGGGTCCCCGGCGGGGGTGGTCGCCCCTGGGTCCCGGATCACTGGGTCCCGGGCTCGGCCGGCTAGGGGGTGGGAGGCTGCGGGCGGGCCTGTGAGCTTGCTGCTGATATCTCCCGGGACTCTGCCGGCTGCTGGTTGTGGCCCCCCGGGGCGATCCTCTGTGCCTCTCGAGGGGGGCGGGGGCCTTTCTGGTTGCAGTCTCCTTGGGGTTCCTGCGTTCTGGGGCAGCTCCTGGATCTCTGGGACTTGGAGCTCCCCCCGTCTCCTACACATCTTTAGGGGGCAGATCTGTGGCCCCTCACACTCTCTACTGGACGCTCCTATAGAGAAACCTTACATAAACAAGCGCGTGTACACACACAGGTGCTCACATGGTGCTCTCATAAGAATGGACTTGGGCACGTTCAACACTTGTCTTAAGGCTGTGGTTGGCACTAAATGCACTGTGATTTATTATCATGTGATTGTTCAGTTAAACAATGTTGATTTTATATTTCATCATCAAGTTGACGCAGTGATAGCTTGCTCCTGTTGTATTGTTGTGTGTCCCATTTTTTTCTATTCTTTCTCTTTTTGCAGGTCTAGAAGCAGACTCTTGTTCATTATTGTTTATTTTTGTGGAACCCCACCCCCACCCCCTTCCCCTCTCTCTCCCCACCTTTTGTCTTTTCCTTTCTCTTTCACCTCTGTCTCCGTGTCTGGTTGGAATTACAAAGCATTCAAAAACAACAACAAT
The DNA here is from genome assembly GCA_006942095.1 of Nothobranchius kuhntae. Taxonomy (NCBI): domain Eukaryota; kingdom Metazoa; phylum Chordata; class Actinopteri; order Cyprinodontiformes; family Nothobranchiidae; genus Nothobranchius; species Nothobranchius kuhntae. The sequence goes on from SSNQ01033996.1 coordinate 38,929, forward strand.
AAAGTTTTAAGTATCAGGCGTGACATTAAAAGCAGACGCTTTGATGCTCCACCTGAGAGTAAATCTGTAAGGCTTGTCACCAGCATTCAGACATCAACTTTGTTTGCTTCACAGCCTGACAGGACACAGTTTAAAAATAAATAAATAAACAAATAAAATAAAATAAAATTAACATCAAACAGATCGGCAGCACACGAGCGGACCCTCGGGAGAAGGATGACTAATATCATTTACATCCATTTGTTTGTTACAGAAGGCTCGCTAATGTTTGAGCCTGCGTCATCAGAGCAGGAACCAACCTGCAAAGGTGACTTAACACAAAGGTCACACGATGTTCAGACATCTGTCATCACTACTGTTACCTACGGGTGAAGGTCAGCTGACATCTGGCATCGCACTGATGAAGCAGCTCTCCAACCCAAGAGTAGCAGAAGCGCCCACACAGCGCATGTGCCAACCCGGCTGCACACACGTCCTTTCCTTGATTTGTACACTTTACTCAGAGCATTGCCAAGAAAGCATGTTTCCATGTTTATGTAAAATAACACCGACTCTCCAAGCCCCATAAGCCCCTGTTTGTGTAGCTACGGCATGCCCGACGGACTAATAACACAACACAACAGTCTCCGGGTCTTCCAGGATTTTGGAATAAAAGAGAGAGAGCTGAGTCAGAAGGCGAAGCTCTCGATTTACCGGTGGATCTACGTTCCTACCCTCACCTATGGTCATGAGCTTTGGGTAGCGACCGAAAGAACGAGATCATTGATACAAGCGGCTGAAATGAGTTTTCTCCGCAGAGTGGCTGGGCTCTCCCTTAGAGATAGGGTGAGAAGCTCGGTCATCCGGGAGGGGCTCGGAGTAGACCCGCTGCTCCTCCACATCGGGAGGAGCCAGTTGAGGTGGCTCGGGCATCTGGTCAGGATGCCTCCTGGACGCCTCCCTGGTGAGGTTTTCCGGGCACGTCCAACCGGGAGGAGACCTAAAGGAAGACCCAGGACACGGTGGAGGGACTATGTCTCTCACCTGGCCAGGGAACGCCTTGGGATTCCCCCGGAGGAGCTGGCCCAAGTGGCTGGGGAGAGGGAAGTCTGGGCCTCTCGCCTTAGGCTACCGCCCCCGCGACCCGACTCCGGATAAGCAGATGAAAATGGATGGATGGATGGATGGATGGATGGATGGTTGGATGGATAGATGAATGAATGAATGAATGAATGAATGAATGAATGGATGGATGGATGGATGGATAGATGGATGAATGAATGAATGAATGAATGAATGAATGAATGAATGAATGAATGAATGAATGAATGAATGGATGAATGGATGGATGGATGGATGCCCGACGTGCCGCAGCCACACATCCAGTGTGAGCTTTGCTCTGCGAGGAAGTGGAACAGTTTGAGATCTTATTATGATTTTATGGAAACCCCACATTCAAAACCTCGGAAAGGTTCAAGTTCAAGACTCGGTGTCCCACTAATCAGCTGATGAATCCAGAACACCTGCAGCGGGTTCCTGAGCCTTTAGATGGTCTCTCAGTCTAAGCTGGATTACTGACACAAATGGACCTTTGCACCAGATTCTTGTTTTTCCACTTCTTTATGTGATGATCTGAACTTTCGGACTGGAGTCCTGATCAAAGCATTTTCAGAAATCAGCTCCAGATCTCCGTCCACCTTCTGGTTTTAACGTTAGCCGAGCCGTGACTGGGTCGGAGGAAGATGTGCTTGATCAGGACCGGGAGGCGGACTCAATAAGTCCAACAACCAATGAGATCTTGAGCTCTGTGTTTGAAATCTTTTAGTTAGTTTCACTTTTACTGAGATTTATTTTCTTGTTTCCATTTGTTTTTAAATATTTTCAAAATAAAACCTAAATTATTAAGATCTTTTAGAATAGAAAATGCTCTAATTGTTCTAATCCTGACCATCTAATTCAGTTTGTAGACTCGAACTGGACCAGACGCGTTCTGATCCGCCAGAAGTTCTGCTGCGATTCAGAATCAGCTTTGAACGGAACGATCTTTTATTTTCACGTGATTTGTTCTGTTTTTCCGCATCTGATCGTTCAGAAAGAGTCCGTCTGCGGGAACATCTCGCCTCTCTGAGCAGACGCTCTGAGGTCAGAGGTCAGATTTAACGACCTGCTCTGTGAGCTTTTC
>SSNQ01033996.1:51089-67221 GCA_006942095.1 Nothobranchius kuhntae
GGAATAAGAAACACATTTGTAGTTTTATTTTGAACCAAATCAAGTTGGCTTCAGACTGGTTTGGGTCTTAGCGAGGCTTCCGGTTTTTGGGTTTTCATACATTCTGTAAAAAGCAAAATCAGCTGCATTTTGCAGGATTCTTCCGTAACAATGTGATTTTCTGTAATATATATATATATATATATATTTGGTGGGGGGGGTTAGGTCTGCAGCTGAGAATGTTTTTGCGTTGGCCTCGTTATTCTCTGCTCAGGTTGAGATTCCTGGATTTTAAACGTTGCTGCTGAACAAGCCGGCCCAGCGGAGCCGTTTACCAGACGGGAAGCGGTCCTTTTAGGGATCATTCCTCACATTCCTGTTTACTTCCCGCTCTCTGGTGTTCAGCCATCAGAAGTGTCAGCACAGAACCTGCAGAGCAGAAAACATCCTGATGATCTGTTCATCTCGTTGCAGCTTCACAGGTACAGTTTAATTGGCAGCTGCATAAAGACAAATGGATAATGAGTCAGAGTGAAACACTGTCCCAACCATTTGGGTCTTGAGGCGGTATGATTATTAGAACATGTAGCAGTCGGAACACTGAGATCCAGGTTGTGTTCTGGCGCTTTTCATGCACAGATGAATACACGAGTTGGCTTTTAATGTGCTGATGGGCAGCTCTCTGATCTCATGCCGACTGATCTCTGCCGTAATCGGAGCTGTTAAGTGCTGCTGCAGAAAATCAAATCCTCAATAAAAACCAACGGCCGAGCTTGGCTGGACTCAGATCCGCATCTCACAGCTATCTGCTCGGGTTTGGAGGAACGTAACGTGTTTGAGACCAAAGTCAGGCAGGTTCTGACACATTAACCCTGACCCTAACATCATCAGGCAGTCTTAGGATCATTTCTGTTAAACTCTTTAAGCACAAGAGTCGCTTTTGCTTCGCCTGAATGATCTCACGTTGGTCCGTTACCCCTCTGTGGAGCTCTCCTTAATAAAACACTTAACATCTGAAACTGGAAGCTTTTGCATGTTAACCTAATTTTCAAATGGCCTGGTGGGACCGAGCTGTTGGTCACAGTGATGCTAACCACTAAACAGCACTAGCCCGAGCTGCTGCTAGCTAGCCTGAGCTACTGTACCAAAGGGTCAATTTTCACCATCTAATCGACCACAAGTTAGCCTTCATCTACAGACATAAACCCACTCTCTGTCCGGCCTCCAAATCCAGGAAGTTCTGCTCGGTGCTTGTTTGCATACAAGACATGAAACTGTCAAGGTCTCCTGCAAAGGTCCTGCAGTCTCTGTGTAAAAGCCAGACTGCTGATTCCTCACCCTGAATAAAACCCAAACCTACTTGGCGCTCCTACAGGACTTTACGACTCATAAGCTTAAATAATCACACGTGTGTGTGTGTGTGTGTGTGTGTATGAACAAGATGTTTAAATCAAAGGTTTGAATAACCTGTTCTTAAACCAATGATGGCTTTAAAGTGAATATAGCTCTTACAACGATCCATTTCAGATCTTATGATCAGTTTGTGTTGATTTAACAAGTTAATCAATATTTACTCTCATACACATTACAATAAGATACTAAGTAATGTAATATTCACCTCACAGAAGGGTTTAAAATGTTCTCATTCACAAAGCATTAAACACCTTTGTATCTGAAGAAGGCGTGGCTTCTGAGGAATGTTTGGTAAGCCCTCAAGACATGGCACGTTCTGATTTGCCAGAATTGATAAGCAGTGAGTTTATTAAAACAAGAATTACTTCCTGATTAGTTCAGTTTCTAGCTGACTCTCCAACCGGCCAATTTGGGAACAAGCATTTTTGAAACCATCTTCTCCTTTGACCTCCAGTCAAAGTCTCTCTGCAACGCTGCGGCTGAGATCAGACAACCGGCTCTTCTAAGAGCCAAACAAGCAGCCTCAGATGCAAACAAGCGTTCCAGCTTCCTGCCGTCACCTGGAGGGATCTCAGACTAGACGGGTCCTATCAGCGCCATCTACGGGTTCCTGATATCAGAGGTCCACTCCACCGGCAGTGCCCATCTTGACCCCCTGGATCCAACGACAATCTCCACACGAAGGGCGTGTAGACTTGGCACAGATTGTGTCAGATGGTGTTTAAATAAACAACTCTCTAGTTATAAACAAACAACAGACTTCACAAACCCTCTCAGATACAAAGAATGGTTTTGCTAGCACATCTAGCTTCCATTGCAACATTTCACACATCACATTAAATCACCTCATGTCCATTACATCACATCTCATTATTCATATCTTGTCATGTATAAATTATTAGTTTAGGAAAAATAATTAACTTCATTTCATAAACTACATGCTGACTCTGTCTGAATTAATACGAAGTGTGTTTATGATCCCTGAAGAAGCAAAGAACCCCAGAATCTTCTGATTAAACATTCAAAGATCAATCTGTCACGATGTGAACTCGGAAGACTTGTGATGGCGCCAAATACAGTAAGAGTAAAATAAAAAGTCTTTATTAGGAGTGGAGTTACCAGAGGTCTGAGGTGGGAATTGTCCGACAGGGAGATCCAAAAGACAGAGTCGGGGACAGACCAGGATTCTGGATCTTCAATGGAAAGGTGAGTAATGGCTGGAGAATTTACTGGCAAGAAGCGTTCAATAATCTGGCAGTGCCTGGATAGCTGGATGGTTCTTATATAGCAGGAGGAACAGGTGAGATGAATGGAGTTGATGAGGTGCACGCTGAGGTTGCTAGGGAAACAGGGCTTGGCTGGAGCTTGATGAGGGGACCAGGTGTGCTGCAGGAACGCTGAAAGATTGGGAGTCATGACACAATCAGGTTGATATTTCATATTTATATGGAATCATCACGTCTTATTGGTCATAATTAATATGCTGTGTCAATCATATCATAAATCATCATGCTACAACGGCTAGTACTAGCCAGCGCTACTGCTAGTGCCATTCTGAGTTACCGCTAGCACTAGCCTGAGCTACTGCTATTGCTAGCCTGAGCTACTGCTATTGCTAGCCAGAGCTACTGCTAGTGATATTCTGAGTTACCGCTAGCACTAGCCTGAGCTACTGCTATTGCTAGCCTGAGCTACTGCTAGTGCTACTCTGAGTTACCGCTACCGCTAGCCTGAGCTACAGCTAGTGCTAGCCAGAGCTACTGCTAGTGTAATTCTGAGTTACCGCTAGAGCTAGCCTGAGCTACTGTTAGCCCAACCTCCTGCTTGCGTTATCCTGAGCTACTGCTAGTGCTAGCCTCAGCGAGTGCTAATTTCATAGGGAGCCTAAGTCTCCTCCCTTCCCGGTCAGCTCGTGGGACCCCCGAAGAACGAAAAAATGAAAGCAAGTCAACGGGGCCAAAAACGATGTTTTCTAACCCGCTCTGCCTTACACCCTGGATCACACATACGTTGTACTGCAATTGAAAAGTGATGACGGGTGTTTCGGCCACGCCAGTCACGTACTTTGAAATTTATCAGCTTGTAAGTGTTCGTAATTAGCATGACTACAAACTAGCCGTCAGCACTGCGCATTTGTGACGTCACCACATAATCTCCTCCCCCCTAGCGTAGCTGCTAATTACCACATGGTAGATTTATGGTGGTTTTTGTCCTCCTGAAGAAAGGACTTTGAGTTCGCTAAACTTACAGCAATTTTCCCTCTTTTCTTCTCCGTGTCTGGTTCGATGACATCACTTTTTTCACAAAAGTGATGTCATCGAACCAGATGCTGACTCGTCTTTTTGTTTTTGCTTCTTTTGTCTTTAGTTTAGATTTTATTTAGATTATTCTACTGGTTAAATTGTTGTTTTGTTTAGAAACCTGCTCCCCCCCCCCCCTTCCGAGATGATCCGTTATCTAATGCCGATGACTCAGTCAGCTGTGTGTGTGCGCGTGTGTGTGTGTGTGTGTGTGTGTGTGTGTGTGTGTGTGTGTGTGTGTGTGTGTGTGTGTGTGTGTGTGTGTGTGTGTGTGTGTGTGTGTGTGTGTGTGTGTGTGTGTGTGTGTGTGTGTGTGTGTGTGTGTGTGTGTGTGTGTGTGTGTGTGTGTGTGTGTGTGTGTGTGCGTGTGTGTGTGTTTGTGCTATAAAATAGTCTTCATACTGAACAGTGTGTCTCAGGAGGAGGAGGAGGAGGAGCTGCCCTTTCCTCNGTGTGTGCGTGTGTGTGTGTGTGTGCGTGCGTGTGTGTGTGTGTGTGTGTGTGTGTGTGTGTGTCTGTGTGTTTGTGCTATAAAATAGTCTTCATACTGAACAGTGTGTCTCAGGAGGAGGAGGAGGAGGAGGAGGAGGAGGAGGAGCTGCCCTTTCCTCCTCCTCCTCCTCCTGGTACTCCACACAGGAGGAGGAGGATTATGTGAGCGTGTCCGGCATGTGGAGATGTTTTTCTCTTGTCCAGCAATCAGAAACAACCTGCACGATAGTGCTCACCACCAGCGGTGGTGTTTCTGCCGCTGACATTGGATAAAACACAGAAACTGAATAAATCTCTGTGACTTTATGAAATTTGGAATCAAAACAATCAAAATTTAAAAAAATCCTTCTAAGCATCAAATAAATCTGTTAACCTGTCTCAGAGATTGTGGTTTAAACTCGTTTCTTCAGAACGACCACAGAGCTCCAGTTCTGCCCTCCTCCTGTGTCTTGTCCTCCTCAGCGCCTCGCTGGAGAAGCTCCCAGCTCTTCACCTGCAGGCTGATGCTGCAGCAGGTGGTTGTTCTGATGTTTAGTTTGTCTGATGAGCTTCTTCCTGTTCAGGTTCTCTGAAAGCATTGATTACCTGACCGCGACTCACGCATCGATCCTCAGACGACGAGCCCTGAGTGAAGGGAACATCATGAGCTCATTTGTCCTGTTAGATGTGATTTCAGCCGAACATTCAGGTCCAAGAGCCTCCTGAACACAACTGGCCTGGACAAAGGACCAGGAGCCATGATCCCAGCATCCAGGATCTGGTCCGCAGCAGAACCAGAGCAGGATTTAGGATTTTCATGTACATTTCCACATGATGCTCATTATGATATTTGCAACTTAAATGTCTCTGAAGAAAAATATTTCCAAAAATGATATAAAACACAAGACAGATATAAAAATTATGATTAAAAAACGAAAGGAAAGGGGGAAATCAGTGGATCCTGGGAAAGGTGGAACAAGAGCAGAACAAGGAGAGGGTGATGGAGGTCACACCAAAGCCTAACAGGTGAGTTTAAAGGAGACCACTGAGTCCACTGATCTCAGGCTCAGGGGGAGAGAGGTCCAGAGTCTGGGGGCCACAGCAGCAGATGATCTGTCACCTTTGACCTTTAGCCTGGTGCTGCACAACCAGTAGGCTTTGGTCACTGGACCTCAGGGACCTGCTGGGGGTGTAGGGACTAAGAAGTCACAACTTTTGTGCTAAAATATCAAATATGCTCGAGTCATCACCAAGCCAACAGATGCAAGTCGATTCAAGTCGCAAAGCATTGATGTTCTAGTCCGAGTCAAGTCGGAAGTCTTTATTGATTTTATCAAGTCAAGTCAAAGTCATTAAAATAACGACTCGAGTCTGACTCGAGTCCAAGTCATGTGACTCAAGTTCACACCTCTGGTTCAAAGTGTTGAAGAAAGTTCCGGTATCTACCAAATCCACACAAACGTTTCTGTTTCTGTTCCGAGCTTGACCCTGTGAGGGACGTTCCAGAATGTCTCAGAACACTTTTAAAAGTTCTGAAGACGAGCGGTTCGGCTGAATCATTTTGTAAGTTTAGTTTTGTGTCAGACTGATGTCTGGAAACCTTCTCGGGTTAGTTTCTGTGTCAGAAGCTGTGACTTATATGAGAGACATTTAAGAAGAGTCGGAGACAAATAGTCTTTTTCTTGTTGCAACAGTTTTGAGACAAAATGTTTCGAGAAAATCATGAAATCCTTTTTGGTTTGAATGGCACTTCTGACACTTGGGTATTACGTTGTATTCATGACTGGGTCGTGTAAACATTGTGCCACATTTCCTGCTGCAATCAAAATTTATCCTCATTTTGTTCACAAATTAGTCTCCAACCCCTCCCAAAACCGTCTCAGATTTGTTGCTGTTCCTGCATCACAGGAACTAAACCGAGGGTTCCAGGTGCGTCCCAGACTCGTGTCTGATTATTTTCTGAGGAAAACTGAGGACAACGTGAGAGCGAGGTTTCACAAGTCATGCAACAGAAATGAGAACCTTTGCAAATACTCTGAGACACTTTGGAGTCACCCTTCTCAATCCTATTTACAACTCATCACCCAGCGAGGAACATGGCCCCAGTTGTGACCGAGTTTAGGGAAAAATAAATAAATAAAAAGACCAAAGTCAAATTTTTGTAGACAAAAAATTACAAAATGTTGTTATAATAAACAAAATGTGCTTAAATGTCACCATTTACAGTTTTTAACAAAGCGCAGGAATTCAGTGTGATCCAAGCTAACAATCTGCAGCTCAGTGTGGATTTAGCTGCTTTAACCAACACTTTTAGAAGATCTGGGAACGTTTTTGTTTATTTTGAGCAAATTCTTAAAATGATTAACATTATTTCACCCTGAAAATAAAAAGTGAAATTATTAGAGAATAAGAAGAAATAATCTGAGATTTTTGGAGGATAGAAAGCACGACGGAGGCTGGATTCATTCTGTTTCTGTCTCCTTTTTTACCGTCACCATCACGCCAAATAGTTTCTAAACTTAACCTGATCTGACTTGAGTTCAGATTCACTGAGTCGTTGTTCTAGTCGGGCCTCTCCTCGGCTCGTTTGGGCTGAACTTGTTGCTTCCTGGCCCGCGTTCAGGGAACTGAAAGTTTTCACCCTGCAGCAGGAATGTTGCTTCCTCAGGATTTATTTGATCCTGAAGTTTGGGGAAACGCCCTTCTGCTGCTGCTCAGCCGCTCGAATCCTCGTGAAACGTGACCTCAGATCAGAGTTCGGATCATCTCACAATAACATGAAGCTGCTTCAGGGAAACAAACTTACAGTGTGTGACTCTGGCGTGTTCACAGAACCATCTAATCGTTGCTCTTTCAGCAGGAAGTAGTTTGTTTACTAAAACTATCACCCAGAACATCCTTCTAACATCCTGGTGTTCTAGACCGCGTTCTTCATTAATCTGCCTGCAGAAACACAAGAACACCGTTCTGTTTGGTTGTTCTGTGTGAACACTTTTGTCCTCTTACTTCAGCACGTTCAGAACTTTTAGCTCGGAAACTTAAGAGATGAGGAGTCATTTATAACTTTTCACTGTTTGGTGCAAAATAAGCTTCAGAGTAAATCATAAAAGACAAAGAAAGACAGAATTATATAGATCCTTATATATATATATATATATATATATATATATATATATATATATATATATATATATATATATATATATATATACATATATGGTAAATGGCCTGTATTTGATATAGCACCTTCTAGAGTCCTGGAACCCCCCAAGGCGCTTTACAACACAATCAGTCATTGACCCATTCACACACACATTCACACACTGGTGGGGATGAGCTACGATGTAGCCACAGCTGCCCTGGGGCGCACTGACAGAGGCGAGGCTGCCGAGCACTGGCACCACCGGTCCCTCCGACCACCACCAGCAGGCAACGTGGGTTAAGTGTCTTGCCCAAGGACACAACGACAGCAACAGACTGAGCGGGGCTCAAACCTGCAACCTTCCGATTACGGGGCGAGCACTTAACTCCTGTGCCACCGTCGCCTATATATATTCCCATCTGACCCTCCGTGGGTGGTCTAATCCTTCCCAGCTCGGGTCCTCTAACAGAGGCCTGGGAGCTTGAGGGGTCTGCAGTATTTTAGCTGTTCCTAGAACTGCACTTTTCTTGACTGGGATGTCTGATGGTTTTCCTGGGATCTGCTTTAGCCACTCCTCCAGTCTGGAGGGCACTGCCCCGAGTGCCCCAATGACCACGGGTACCACCAATGTCTTCACGCTCCAGGCTTTCTCGGGTTCTTCCTGGAGGCCTTGGTGCTTCTCTAGTTTGTCTGCCATCACAACTTGAGAGATTTTATATATATATATATATATATATATATATATATATATATATATATATATATATAATTTATTAAAAACACATTTCAGTAAAGCTGTTGACTGATAAAAGTGTTGATGCTTAGAATTGTGAGGTAAAAAAGACTTGGAACCACATCATGACAGAGCGTAACTACAATATGTCATGTTTGGTTTTAACTGTTTGATGCAGACATGCAGAATGGGCTCACGGGGAGACCAAGTTAGGATAAGGAAACTCAGGTTTATTCCAAGCACAGAGTTCCAAAGGTCCAGGAGTGGAGAGCGGGAGCGCGTCAGCCGTGAGACGAAGGCAGGGAGGTTGTCCGGAGGTTGTATGGCTGGATATGCGAGAAAGGTGCACGGTTATCCAAGAGACTAAGGATCTTTACAGCACTGACACTCAAACAGCAACTGATACCCGAACTGAGTAATCATCCAGCGGTGTGTTGTCATCTTGCCCCTCCTTTAGTCTGCTGGTCCTACTCCAGATCACCACCCAACAGCAATCCAAGGTAAGAGCTCACCTCATCATGACAAACTATGGAGGAGTGTCACATGGCGGCAGTGTGTTTTGCCCTCGTTCTGCCAAACGTTTTGATTCTGCAGCTATCTTGCTGGTTCAAGGCCAGACATCTCATATAAAAGCCAAACGGTGGTTTTATTTAGGAATGACAGGTATTTTCCTGTCAGGAGCTTCTGTTCGTGTTCCAACCGCCCATCCTGCATTCCTCCGAATAAACTGTAAAGTCTGCAGCCGCTGGTGTGTAAAACACAACCCCAGCTTTAACTGGAGCAGATGCAAACACTAGGCTGCTGCCAGGAGACCTAGTCCTGCTGGCCATGAACAAGGAGGGATTTAAGCATGAGTCTAAGTGTTATTTTAGGATGTTTTTAGGACGTGCAGGTGGACCAAAGAGCTGAAGTCACGGCTGCAAAGCAGGAAAAAACAAAAACACACAGATGGTGAAATCAGGATTGTGCTGCTGAGGCACATGGATCCGAGAAAAACAGGTTCAGTGACGAATCAGAGAGAGAGAGGGAGCAGAAAATGTGATAAAAGTCAGCGAGTGATTCCGGTAAGGAGAACAGGACAACAGTGTGACTCAGCAATCGTGCAAACACACACACACACACACACACACACACACACACACACACACAACACAACATTTTTATTCCAAATGTCTGCTTAAACATTTTATTTTTATTTAAACGTGCCAAAATGAAGTTCCTCAGATTAAATTATTTAATCGTTTTATTGAACATGTCAGTTTTATTAAAGTATTTGCCGATTCCTGATTTCTGTGACTGAAATCAGCTTTTCGTTATTTCTGCAGTAAATCAAACCTCTGTCAGCACAAACACACGATGATCAGCAGGAAGCCGTCTAGTCCTGCAGCAGCAATAAAGTTTTAGCTGTTTTCACTCCTCAGAAACGTATTAAGAGATGTGCTGAGTCACTGTGGAGGAAACAGTGTCTGTTTGTGTAATTTACAGTTCCAGGATGTTATAATTAGAGTAACAAGAAGAAGGAGACGATACTGAGTTTTACAGACGGTGAGGTGGTCAGTGAAGCAGACACATGAGTCAGGTCTGTCTGTCTGTGGCTCATCATGAGTGAGTCTACACAACAGGCTGCACCTGACTCTGAGGGCCTGCTGCGCCCCCCTCTGGTCACAACCAGAACTGATGGAGGCTTCTGGGTTGGAGCTTTGCTGCCACCTGCTGGTGGTTTGGAGAGAAGAAGAAATTTCCCATCTGACCCTCCGTGAGTGGTCTCCTCCTTCCAAGCTCGGGTCCTCTAGAGCAGTGGTTCCCAACCTTTTTCACAAGCGACCCCGTTTTTTACCAGTAAAATTTCTGACGACCCCCTCCCATTCTCCCTTCCAGTACAAACAGTATTAAGAAATGATAAAATTGTTCAAGCACATTTTAATATGCTTTGATTCAATAGATAACAGTAATAGTAGGCTCCAGTACAGAACAAAGTCATTAACAAAACCAAACAGAGCATAATGTGCTTGACAGTTTGTATTACTTTTCTGAACACACTGTTTCTTGTAAACACTGATAAATCAATCATTCCTTTCAATAAACGTTTGACACATAAAAAATACACTGAGCAAAATGTACTTAAATGTGTATATTACTGTTTATACTAGATTATTTACTGTAAAGGCCGTAATTAATCAATCAGTCCTATCTTGAATGAACTCTTGACACTTGAAAATAAAACAGTGAGCTGAGCAAAATGTTCTTAAAAGTGTTACTCTTTCTGTACTAATTATTTCCTGTCTTAATATCAGTAAACTTTTCACTCATGGAAAAAAATGTGAGCAAAATGTAGGCTATAAACATGTAATAAATGAAGTTTTAACCCCTTAAAGTGGAGAGGTCCTGGCGACCCACTGAGAGGCTTTGGCGCCCCCTTGTGGGGGTCGGGACCCCCAGGTTAGGAACCACTGCTCTAGAAGTCTGGGAGCTTGAGAGTTCTGCTGTATTATATATGTGTGTATGTGTATATATATATATATATATATATATATATATATATATATATATATATATATATATATATATATATATATATATATATATATATGTATATATATATATATATTATGTTTACTGAGCACCGTTCAGTCAGTCTGTTGACCTCATCCCTGTAGTTGACTCATCCCCCCATGAGATTAGTCCAACCGCGGTGGTGTCGTCCGTGAATTTTAAGATGGTGTTTGAGGGATGGGTCGGGGAGCAGTCGGGTGTGTAGAGTGTAAACAATAGGGGACTCAGAACACACCCTTGTGGAAACCCGGTGCTGAGTGTGATGGTGTTAAACCAGAGGCAAACGGGAGGCAGAGAGTCCCAAGTAGGACAGTTTCTGGACCAGTATCTCCGGGAGGATGTGACTGAAAGCTGAGCTGAAGTCCAGGAAGAACATTCTCACGTAGCTTCCTCGGTACTCCAGGTGACTCAGCGCAGTGTGGAGCACTATGGTGATAGCGTCCTCGGTGGAATGGTTTGCCCTGTATGCAAATTGATGGGGTCCAGAGTGGGAGGCAGACAGGTTCTGATGTGCTGACAAACCAGTCTCTCAAAGCACTTCATTACTACGGACGTGGGTGCAATAGGCCTGTAGTCATTTGGGCTGTCCACCGCTGTCTTCTTGGCGATTGGGATGATGGTAGAGGTTCTTAGGCGGGGTGGGTGGTTTTGCGACAGGGAAAGGTTGAAGATTCTAGTCAAGACTCCGGACAGTTGATCAGCACAAGCTCTCATAACCTTTCCATGTATTCCATCAGGACCCGCGGTTTTCCTGACCTCAGAACTCTCCTCACTTGATGCTCCTGAAGTGTCAGTATGCCGGTGCTGGGAGCGGGTGGAAGTGGTGTGACAGTTGAGGGCCTGAGTTTCTCAAAGCGGGCGAAAAAGCGGTTTAGATCCTCAGCCAGCGAGGCATCAGCGCTAGATGTCGCCTGGTTCTTGCCTCTGGAGTTTGTAATGTTGTTAATCCCCTGCCACATCTTTCTGGGGTCGTTGTCAGCAAAGTGATCCTCGATCTTCCTCCTGTAGGTAGCCTTGGCTTCCCTAATGCCTCTATTCAGCTCCGCCCTGGCCGCCCTGTACGCTGCCCTGTCCCCTGACTCGAAGGCGGTGTTGCGAGGGATTTCACTTCGCTGTCCATCCACGGTTTTTGATTCGGAAACATTCTGACCCTTTTGTTGACGGTGACATTGTCAACACAGTTCCAGATGTAGGAGAGTACAGTATCCGTGTACTCCTGGAGGTTGTGACGGGAGAATAAATCCCGTACAGTTGTAGCGAAGTAGTCCTTTAATTTAGACATGGCTCCTTCAGGCCAAGTTTTTATTGTCTTAGTCTGGGGCTTTGTTTTCCTCAGCAGGGGGTGTAGGTGGGAGTGAGGGACATGCAGAGGTGGTCAGATCCAGCCAGGTGAGGTAGGGGTGTTGCTCTGTAAGCATGGCTGATGTTCAAGTAAACATGGTCCAGAGTGTTGTCACCTCTAGTAGCAAAGCCCACAAACTGGGCAAATTTAGGAAGCGCAGTCTTTAGGCGCGCTTTATTGAAATCGCCGGCAACAATAAACCCCCACCGGGGTGGGCGAGCTGTTGTTTATTGATGGTGGTGAGCAAGAGGCTGAGAGCCATGCCAACGTTAGCATCTGGCGGTATATAAGCAGCTAGCACCATCACCACAGTAAACTCCCTCGGGATGTAAAAAGGTCTGCACGAGACCGCCAGAACCTCTAAACCAGGAGAACAGTGTGTGTGAACGATCCTGCTGTTGCAACACCATTCGTTGTGGACGTAAACACAGAGCGCCCCTCCTTTGCTTTTACCTGGGTCGCTGTTTCGGTCCTGTCGGTGTAGCGTGCGGCCTGCTAGCTCGACTGCAGCGTCGGGGATCAGCGGGTGCAGCCACGCTGCAGTTCCGTGGCTATCTGCAGCTCCAGTTCGTCCATCTTATGGCTGATGGATCTGGCTTTAGACAGGAGAAGGCTCGGGGGTGCTGGCCGGTGAGGTTGTTTACGTAGCCTAGCATCCGAACCCGACCGGCACCCCCTCTTCTGTTTTCTCTCCCTCCGCCGCCTCCTGCGCTCGCTGGGCGGGCATACCATCCACATATTGTTTTATATGTTTATATTTTTACTGTGAAGCTCTTTGTGGATTTTATCCTGTGAAGAGATCAAATACTTACAGGGGATGGCCTGAAGGTCAGAGGTCAACCGGATGAACTGATTTGTTAAAACTGGGTTGAACTTGATCAGTTCTTCTGAGAGGAAACAGGCAGCATAAGATCATCTGATTTACAGGAACGTGAGATTATTCCACGTAAAACCCACCTGGGAGCCGATGGGACGGTGGTCGTGATTTAAAGAATAAACGAAGCTAAAAAGTGGATTTTGTTTGTTTAAATGCTGTCATTGTTTTGCAAATTAAGATAAACAGAAATAAGTAGAAATATTACTTTAGTTTATAATAATTTTATTTTAAATGTCTTTGTGAAAACAGGAAAGTTGTCCAACAAACAGCTGATTATGACTGAATTAATGAAAAAGTCTGTTTTTCTCTTTTTTTTTTTACTTTTTCAGACAAAAGTGAAACTTTCAAGATTGTTTTTCTTTGTTGAACCAAGAACTAAAAAAGTAAAAACCTGGAAAAAAGCTATGCATCCTTCTGAGGAGCCAAACTTATGAGTCGTGATCCTGTAGGGGACACACACACACACACACACACACACACACACACACACACAGGTTCCTGAGAACACTTCCCGGAAACAGTGAGGAGGCGGAGGAGATGCTCACATCCTCCCAGCTCTTCCCGGCAGTCAGACCCCTCACGAGATGCTGCGCACCATAACCACAGAGCGATCTGATTGGCTGCTGAGGAGTCTGAGCTGAGGGCCAATCAGAGAGCCTATATCAGATGCATCGGACGATGAAGGTAGGGATGAGAAGGAGCGAGGATTCCTGTAATCGATGTCAGTGTGTGTGTGTGTGTGTGTGTGTGTGTGTGTGTGTGTGTGTCCTGCTATTTTCTCCATATTTCAGGCACGTCATCCAGATCTGACCGTAATCCTGGTTCTGATCCGAGCAAAGGTTTGTCCAAGGCCTGTCCCGGTATAAGATGACTCATTTACCCACAATGCAGTGGGAAATCCTGCAGCAATGAAGTTGTGCAAATATAAAAACACTCGTAAGTCTGATGTTTCAGACACACACACTGGCCTCCTGATGTTTAGGTTCTAATCAGAGGAAGGAGATCCTCCACCAGCAGCAATAACACAAACAAACGTGAAAACTATGTAACTGTTGCCATGGAAACACCCTTAAAGCCAACATTTGCTTCAGACGACGGTGGCACAGGAGTTAAGTGCTCGCCCCGTAATCGGAAGGTTGCAGGTTCGAGCCCCGCTCAGTCTGTCGCTGTCGTTGTGTCCTTGGGCAAGACACTTAACCCACGTTGCCTGCTGGTGGTGGTCGGAGGGACCGGTGGCGCCAGTGCTCGGCAGCCTCGCCTCTGTCAGTGCGCCCCAGGGCAGCTGTGGCTACATCGTAGCTCATCACCACCAGTGTGTGAATGTGTGTGTGAATGGGTGAATGACTGATTGTGTTGTAAAGCACCTTGGGGGGTTCCAGGACTCTAGAAGGCGCTATATCAAATACAGGCCTTTAACCTTTGACAGGTTTATGTTTGAAGTTTTCATTCATTTCACTGATTAACAGTCTGTTGAATAGCTAACAGTGACCTGTTGAACTGAGCTGGTTTTGAGTTGTCGGTGCCGGTCGTCACACAGTGGACCTCTCTCTGGGGACTCAGTCTGTTGGTTTTGGACTCAAACGTTGTGTTCTTCTACGTTTGTTTGACTGTCGTCCAGGACAGCAGACCANATGCAGTGGGAAATCCTGCAGCAATGAAGTTGTGCAAATATAAAAACACTCGTAAGTCTGATGTTTCAGACACACACACTGGCCTCCTGATGTTTAGGTTCTAATCAGAGGAAGGAGATCCTCCACCAGCAGCAATAACACAAACAAACGTGAAAACTATGTAACTGTTGCCATGGAAACACCCTTAAAGCCAACATTTGCTTCAGACGACGGTGGCACAGGAGTTAAGTGCTCGCCCCGTAATCGGAAGGTTGCAGGTTCGAGCCCCGCTCAGTCTGTCGCTGTCGTTGTGTCCTTGGGCAAGACACTTAACCCACCTTGCCTGCTGGTGGTGGTCGGAGGGACCGGTGGTGCCAGTGCTCGGCAGCCTCGCCTCTGTCAGTGCGCCCCAGGGCAGCTGTGGCTACATCGTAGCTCATCACCACCAGTGTGTGAATGGGTGAATGACTGATTGTGTTGTAAAGCACCTTGGGGGGTTCCAGGACTCTAGAGGGCGCTATATGATATACAGGCCATTTACCTTTGACAGGTTTATGTTTGAAGTTTTCATTCATTTCACTGATTAACAGTCTGTTGAATAGCTAACAGTGACCTGTTGAACTGAGCTGGTTTTGAGTTGTCGGTGCCGGTCGTCACACAGTGGACCTCTCTCTGGGGACTCAGTCTGTTGGTTTTGGACTCAAACGTTGTGTTCTTCTACGTTTGTTTGACTGTCGTCCAGGACAGCAGACCAAACACAAACAAGGGCAAACATAAAATAAACCAAAGTCAAACATGCTGACGTGCTTTCGGCTCAGATCCATCCTCGGCGGCAGTTTGGACACATCTGGGACTTTCATGTCCTGTTGAGACCCAACCAGACATCCTTCTTTGCTCCAACTTCATGAACGTACAAGTAAAGGTGAGTCAGGGTTTGTGTGTCCATGCAATGAAAATAAAGACGTGTACAAAATTGTTGGTAGCCTCTGGTCAGTGGAAGAACAACCCACAACGATCACAGAAATAACTTGAATCTGACAAAAGTCATCCATCCATTCATCCATTCATCCATTCATCCATTTTCATCCGCTTATCCGGAGTCGGGTCGCGGGGGCAGTAGCCTAAGTCGAGAGGCCCAGACTTCCCTCTCCCCAGCCACTTGGGCCAGCACCTCCGGGGGAATCCCAAGGCGTTCCCTGGCCAGGTGAGAGACATAGTCCCTCCACCGTGTCCTAGGTCTACCTTTAGGTCTCCTCCCGGTTGGAAGTGCCCGGAAAACCTCACCAGGGAGGCGTCCAGGAGGCATCCTGACCAGATGCCCGAGCCACCTCAACTGGCTCCCCTCGATGTGGAGGAGCAGCGGGTCTACTCTGAGCCCCTCCCGGTTGACCGAGTTTCTCAGCCCCGCTGGGCTCTCCCTTAGACATGTATGAGTCATATCTATCTATCTATCTATCTATCTATCTATCTATCTATCTATCTATCTATCTATCTATCTATCTATCTATCTATCTATCTATCTATCTATCTATCTATCTATCTATCTATCTATCTATCTATCTATCTATAGATATATAGGTATAGATAGAGATATAGATGTAGATATATAGATATAGATATAGACCGTGTTCGAGATGAGCTGCGCCTCACCTGGAAAACAGACGAGAGGAGACGGAAGCAGCAGGGGGAGTGGCTGAAAGCCGGCGTTTAGT
>SSNQ01033996.1:67529-78093 GCA_006942095.1 Nothobranchius kuhntae
GGTCTACCTTTAGGTCTCCTCCCGGTTGGAAGTGCCCGGAAAACCTCACCAGGGAGGCGTCCAGGAGGCATCCTGACCAGATGCCCGAGCCACCTCAACTGGCTCCCCTCGATGTGGAGGAGCAGCGGGTCTACTCTGAGCCCCTCCCGGTTGACCGAGTTTCTCAGCCCCGCTGGGCTCTCCCTTAGACATGTATGAGTCATATCTATCTATCTATCTATCTATCTATCTATCTATCTATCTATCTATCTATCTATCTATCTATCTATCTATCTATCTATCTATCTATCTATCTATCTATCTATCTATCTATCCATCCATCCATCCATCCATCCATCCATCCATCCATCCATCCATCCATCCATCCATCCATCCATCCATCTATCTATCTATCTATCTATCTATCTGTATGTTGTTTTCTATATCTATCTATCTATCTATCTATCTATCTATCTATCTATCTATCTATCCATCCATCCATCCATCCATCCATCCATCCATCCATCCATCCATCCATCCATCCATCCATCCATCCATCCATCTATCTATCTATCTATCTATCTATCTGTATGTATGTATAAATATATAGATAGATATAGATATAGATCTATCTATAGATATATAGGTATAGATAGAGATATAGATGTAGATATATAGATAGAGATATAGACCGTGTTCGAGATGAGCTGCGCCTCACCTGGAAAACAGACGAGAGGAGACGGAAGCAGCAGGGGGAGTGGCTGAAAGCCGGCGTTTAGTTGGACACAATTTGTGGGCTCAACAATGCCTCTTGTACATCATCTTATTATGTTATTATGTCATTTCCTGTCAAACAATAACTGGCTGGTTGAATAAAGGTAACTAAGTCTAAATTTGCCTGGGGTATGAATAATTGTGGGTAGCACTGTATGTATAAACATCTGTGCAGGGTATGGACTGGAAGCCCCAAGGTCAAAGTGGTAACACCCCCTGGTGGTAGAGAACAAGAGAGCCAAGCTCCTGTGGGACTTCCAGATCCAGACTGACAAAATGGTGATGGAGAACCAACCGGACCTTGTGGTGGTGGACAAACAACGGAGGACAGCTGGTGTGGTTGATGTGGCGATAGCAAGTGATGCTACATCAGGATAAAGGAACATGAGAAACTAGAGAAGCACCAGGGCTTCAGAGAAGAACTTGAGAAAACTTGGAGAGTGAAGACATCTGCGGTGCCCGTGGTCATCGGGGCACTCGGGGCAGTGCCCTCCAGACTGGAGGAGTGGCTAAAGCAGATCCCAGGAAAAACATCAGACATCCCAGTCCAGAAAAGTGCAGTTCTAGGAACAGCTAAGATACTGCAGAACCCGCAGGCTCCCAGACCTCCGGTAGAGGACGCGAGCTTGGGAGCAGGAGAGCACCTGCGCAGGGTCAGATGGGATTCTTTTTATTTTAGACATAGAAAATTCTGTGTGCTTTCCAGGAGCAAGAGCAGCAAGAACATTAAAGTCAACGGAACAGCATACGACCCGATTTTAAAGTTAAGAGTTGGGGCACATCTGAGGTCATGAGGAAGCTGATTTCAGCTAATTGGAAAGGAAGCGTGAATCCTGATCTGATGTGTAATTTGCATGAAATTTCAAAATAAAAGGGTGATTTTGTGGTTCAGTGCTGAGAAAAGAGCAGGAATCTGGAGAATCATTGAGCAAAACCACATTCAAAGTTCACCGGCTCGGTTGTAGGCCTGGAAGGAAAACAGAAATAAAATGCTGCAGGCCTGTTCTCCTGTAGATCTACAGCCTGTGGCTCTGAGGATTCATGCAAAAAGTAAAAACCCCACAGGCACCAACCCGGTAGCAGATGGTGACGCCAAACAACACCTCTGACGCTCTGACGAGCCTGTCATGCCAAAAGGTAAAAACAGAGCTTTTACGACTCTGAGAGCTAAAAAATGGAACCAGAAGAGGACATCCTGTGATGGTTCTGGCTCAGATGAGGACCAGCATCTAGCAGAGCCAGAAGGCCACCAGCAGTTCCAGCAGAACCCTCTGGAGGTGAAGCCTCTGCTGCTCCTTCTTCGTGGTCAGAGTGTTTGTGAGCCACCTGCTCTGCCCTGCAGGGGCGTTTTCTGCTCTGGCCACATTTACCTGTAATGTCACGGTTCATCCAGCAGATGGCAGCAAACAGATGTCCAAGTGGAACCACTCGGGTTAAAGGTCAGGTTCGTGTTCGACCCTCTGAGGTCCACACAAGGGAAAAATGCTTAATGAGGATAATTAATCATTTTTATTTTAATGTAAAGAGATAAAAATGTGCGACTACTTTTTCAAACATCTCTGTATTTCAGATTTTTTTAGGTTTAGTAGATTTTGTTCCTCGTTAAGTTCAAAGCATCTTTTAATTAAGAGGACAATAATATTTCCTCTACTAAATGGTTCACCTGCCACTTCAGCGGGTTTAAATCTCACTTTTATGAGTATTTTATGCAGGGGGAAATTAAATATTCCTAAATGGTGTAATTTCACCATAGTAAAAGTTTAAAGAATCCACGATTTTCCATATGACTAAAAATGGAAAATCATTTTAAAGGAGACATATGTTTATTTTTAAGATGTAAACATGTTTTATTTTTTTTTTATGGTTTGATTTAAAACTTGTTTCGTGTCAACTTTGTCAAGTAATGGTTTGTTTGTTTGAAAGTTGTTAATAAAGATTTTTTTAATAGCAGAAACACGTCCGGCATGGGATGCAGTTGATGATGCAATAGTCCCTGTCCCAATTCAGCAATTCTGTGCACACTTGTAAGAATACATTTTATTTATATAATAGATTTATATTATATAAATAATATAATATTTATAATATATTATGGCTGCATGGTGGCGCAGTGGTTAGCACTGTTGCCTCGCAGCACGAAGGTCAAAGGTTCAAAACTCGCCTTTCTGCGTGGAGTTGCGTGTTCTCCCCATGCATGCGTGGGTTTCCTCCAGGTACTCCGGTTTCCCCCACAGATCACAACATGCCCTACAGGTTATAAATTGTACGTCGCTTTGGATAAAAGCGTCTGCTAAATAAATAAACATAAACATAGATTTTATTCATTCAGAGGAGATGGCGCTACCAGTTTCAGTACACACAATTCTGAGATCAGACATACATACATATAGACACATGACAAGAATTGGTGACTGTGGTCATTCGTAACCCGAGTCGTGCTACTTTAATAGAGATCAGAGGGTTACATGAGGATTGGGTCAGGTGGAGGGAAAAAAGGCACTTCAGAGTTACCCTCCACAGGGAGGGCAGCTTTGCTCTGCAAAAAACACCTCAGACAGAAATGCAGCAGACTTCAGACATCACACAACATAAGTGTCCACTAGGTGGGGAGGTAGGGTAGATGACTCTCCAAACATCCGTGCATGCAGCCACGATAAGCAGCGCTCGTCACCTCCGTCTGGACGGGGGGGGGGGGTCGTTGGGTTTACAGAGCACAGTGACTCCTGGAACGATTCGGCGGCCTTCACCGGTCGTAGTCCCGCCCAGGCTGGGATAGGGAGACAGAGTTACCATGGCGACGGCAGCATTCCACATTTCTTCTGAGGGGCAGTTATCGCTTCAGCCTCACAGGCTCAAGGGCACCAGATTCAGATAAGAACTTGTTTTGGGGCCAGACAGAGATAATTTCCTCTCTGTCTTAAAAGTTCCGTTAGTCCTCAACCTCTCAAAATCCAATAACGGCGTAATTAATCTATCCCAATCCGTGCTGATCCGTCAACTCACACCTTGATCGAATCCACCTTCTGTGCCAGAGTCTGAATCTCAGCCAAAGTTCCCAGCTTACGACTCATCTCGACGATTATATGAGTTTGTTGTTCACAGCGTGGTGTAATCCATCCCTGAGCTCCGGGATTGAGCCAATATTCCTCGAAAGCTCATTAATTTTCCAGTAAGCCAGATAACCACTCAGGCCAAAAAGCAGGAGTCCCGACACCAACACCACGAATATCCAGACGTCTTCAGAATCCTCTACAGACAGTTGAGAGAGGTTCCACTGTTTCCAGGAGTCCATGATATGCCCAGCTGGCTCTGTCCCAGAGGGGCACCTGGGAGCCCCTTCTCCCGTTCTCACCGTTGAAAAATGTTGTCAATCGCGTTGAGAGACCAGCTGACCAGGTCCATTTTAATAATTTCCAGTTTCCAGAAAAAATGCAGAAGCGCCGTACACCCAAAGACCGACTAAGAGCTTTGGGATAAGATAGGGAGGAGAGGAGGGAAAAGGCGTCTGTACACCAAGAGCCGGAAGAAGAAGTGGCAGCACAGAAGGATGCAAAAGGTGAGTTTGGCATCATTTGTTCCCTTAAATGTTTTTCTTCTACATAACATTTTACATTTTTATAACAAATATTTATTTTCCACATATTCCGAAGTTCTTCCTTCATTTTGTTTAAATTCAAAAGAACTGTGGTTTAGTTCTGACTGCAAATGTTAACTGTATAATATTTTAGTTTGGAGCTTAAGGATTATTACTTGTCTCAGTAAAGGAAAACAAAACAACACGTGTCATTTCTGCTGCTCACACACGACGTGCAGCTGCTTTAATATTGCTCATGCCAGAGAGACGCCAACAAAGCGGCGCGTCAACGAAACACAACATGATCTTAAAAAAAAGCTTCTTCCCAGTGAGATAGATAAAGCACCGCAGATACGGGCAGTGAGGTTTCTAACCCACGCTGAGAAGGAAAAGGAATGTGCGCTTGTTATTTTTGCTTCAGAAAGACTCAAAAATGACCAGGAAACGTGTTTAAATAGCCTTTAAAGTGAATAACAGCAGCTAATGTCGTCCAAATGCAGAAATCTGCTGTTTAAAGAATGCTGTCAGGTTTATAACATCACATCTGTGGAAACCAAGTTTGAGTTCATACGCGTTTAAGTCTGTGAATAAGTTAAGCTAAAAACTATTTCATTTGTGTATTTAAATATGTTAATTTGTTAAAAGAAGTCTTGTTTTGGTCAATTCATGTAGGGTAGAAAATAGGTTACTGTCACTTTAAGAAAAAGCCGGACACACGGGGTGGGGCTGTACAAACCAGTTACGTCCAGCTGAGCGTGGTGAGGAGTAGAGCAGTATGGTTTCTTACCGCAGCATTGTTTTATTTAAACCGAGGAAAACTTCATTTTGGACACTCCTGTAATTTTCTGTTATCTTTTCATCGGAGTGCTGTGGAAGCTTGTCACCTCATCATTAAACATGCACGAGTAAACCAAGGCCAACGGAGCCTCACCAGCCACAACATCTGTGATTTAACACAACAGCAACACTCAGACTAGCTGTTAGCTCATCAATCCCCAGTGACGTAAACTATTTCTCTGAACAGAGGATGTTCACGACGAGTAAGAAGGGACTTATTTAAAACTTCCACACAGAAACACGTCAGAATCACCAGAATATCCCTTTGTTAGCTCAAAACGTTTCCCCCGCAAGAAATCCTCGATCATCCTGTTGAGCATAAAGGTTCAAATGCAGATGAGATTATTTAGTCCAGGGATTACAAACCTGGATGACAGCAGATTAAATGTGCTTGTGCCTCTGTGGCGCGCTGATTAATTACAGTCAGCTGCTCGGTGTGTGTGTGTGTGTGTGTGTGTGTGTGTGTGTGTGTGTGTGTGTGTGTGTGTGTGTGTGTGTGTGTGTGTGTGTGTGTGTGTGTGTGTGTGTGTGTGTGTGTGTGTGTGTGTGTGTGTGCGGGGGTCAGACATTAAGTTCACAAAACTCGACCTTTCGGTTCAAAGTGATGCCATTTTTACACCAAACTAAAGGGATGGGTGACATTTCTGGGAGGTGACCTCCTTCAAATCAACACTTGTGCACTAAGTGTGAAAGCTTAGCGGTTATCCTGCAGCCAACCACTTGGGGGCATCTGCTGTGTTAGAGGCTTCAGCGCCATCTAGTGGCTTAGCCGTTAACACACCCTTCCCGCTGTCTCCCTAGCGACCCGTTAGAGGAGAAAAACAGCAGGAGTGAAGAAACAGACGCAGAACCACCATGTTTGAAACACGCTGGACCTAGTTTCCACTCATTTCTTCTCCAGTAAAACAGAAACATTTGGTAACTAAATCATCTTCATATGTTTGCTGGAACTCTTTGTGGTTCCGGTCGTGCGGCTGGGATGGGTCACAAACATCTCTTACCTTCTGCTCTTACTCGTCTCGTAAAACAACAAACGCCCTGAGGAGGGCGAGGTAAAACGAAGCACTAGAACGAACCAAGACGTCACCGTGATGCCTTCATCGGCCCAGATTTCACAATAAAATGTTCCTTCATCATGATGGTGAAACAAAGGCCCTGTACACGTATTTTAGGAACACCAACACATTCAAGTCCCGCCTGGAGCCCACGTCCCTCTATCAGAGTCTGAGTGTTTGTTCATCTGGGCTTCGGCGTTCTGATGGAGGCGGACAGCCACCACAGAAGAAGAGAAGCCTCTCAGTCCGTTTATCTACAGCAGGTCCCCGGCCTGTTGGCTCTACATGACGCTGCACTTCCCCTTCAGCTTGTCGGCTCGTTTTTGCTTCCCCGAGCGTTTCCCGTCGATGCTCAGGCTCATGTCCCTTTTCTTCTCCAGCGCCAGCAGCTCCTGGAACAGTTCCTTCACATTGGAGTTTGTTTTAGCCGACGTCTCCATGAAGGCACACTTCCAGGCGCTGGCCTGAGCGGCGCCCACCTTCGTGTCCACCTCACGCTGAGCCGTCTCGTCGCTCTTGTTGCCCACGAGCATGATGGGAATCGACTCCACGCTGCTCTTGATGGACAGAACCTGCAAGGGTGAGAGAGGGTCCACCGGTCGGGCGTGTGAGTCAGGTGAAACAATCCAGAAATGTTCTGAATGTTTTGGCTCTTCTCTGAAAGCAGCTGTGCGTTCATCCGAACCAACAAACACTCAGGATAATCTGCCGCTAACGGGTTTAACTGACAGGAAACTAGTGGTTTTGTTTCAGGTCTCGTCCATCAGTGACATAGAAAACTCGTAGCCTCTGAACGTGCATTTAAAGGGTCTTTAAAGGACCTGCAGAGACGCGCGTCTGACCTGTTGGTAGATGGGTTTGAGCTCCTCCAGCGACTGACGGCTGGTGATGGAGTAGACCAGAATGAAGGCGTGGCCTTTGGAGATAGACAGGCGCTGCATGGCGGGAAACTGGTGACTTCCTGTTGTGTCCGTGATCTGCAGCGTGCAGACGCTTTTGTCACAGCTGATCACCTGCAGGGACGACAGGCACGGATTTATCAGCCGGTATCGACCGGTTCAGGGTTTTCACTTGACTGTCACTCCTTACTCAGCAGAGACTTTAACAGAAAACTTCCTACGTGGTCTTAAAATAAATGTGTTTGTTAGTAAAACTTGAAAAAAAAGCAATGACGTGGTTCTCTCAGATTTGTCTAAACCTCAGCCAATGGCACGGCTCGGACGGAGAGCAACCACCGGACCATCCGGCGGTCGCACTTTCTCGCTTCCCCGGGTCCTCCGCTCGTGTATTTGTCTAGTAGAGCTGCAGACATGTGGTCATCATTTTAGTGTTTTGGTGAATTATTTAAAACATAAATATTCTGCCTAAAACCGTCAGTGTGGTGACCTCATCGGGATAAAATTCCGCTCTGTATTGAATTTAAATCAGCTGCAGCTATTGGCTTAAAACAGCCTGGCGTGACGTCTTTGAGTCTCCACCACGATTCCAGCGCAGCCGCTCACGAGCCGATACGAAACAATCCGGCTCAGAGATGCTCGCCTCTGTCAAAAAAACCTCTTTCTTCTGGTGGAAGATGTGGAGAGACAATGCTCTGCTGCCCATCTCCGGCTGACTTCGGGCAAACAGCCGGGGTACACCACCCTGCTAACGTAGCATCTTAAGCTAACGTTGATTTTGCCTGTTTACGCTCTTCATGCTGGGCATGAACCCCGTTCTCTTTCATGTCTCTGCAGAACTTTTGCTCACTGTGGTTCTCCACGTGTTTGAAAAAGTTATTGCAACGTGAGACAGAGCAGTCAGGCATGGACTGTAGGCAACGCTGGACTGACCATAGGGCATAGCGGGCAACAGCCCGCTGGGCTGACCCTTTCATCTTTAATGGGCCGGTGTGTCTGTTATTTTATTTGTTTATTTATTTCTGGCCTCTAGTTGTTGCGGACAGTCGAACAGAAGTCTTTTCTGGCCGTTTGTTTGCTGTTAGCATCAACCGGCACGGCCGTGTTTTTCGCTTAGCTGGGCTCTTGATACTACTGTCAACACTAAGTCCCACCCTACAGCACAATACTGACACGCGATTGGTCCGACCTATTTGGGGCCGGAGGTCGGACGGTTTGAACTGGAGCGGTAAAAGATGGATCCTCCTGAGTTTGAAAAAATCCAAACCTCGCGAGAATTCATTTTGCAGCACAAGGTTGCAGACTAAGACTAAAGTCTTAACCCCGCTGGGTTTTTTTTACTTCGGGGGGGGGGTTAACATTGTCCGTTTCTAAACTAATGAGAAGAAAATAAAAAGTCACAGTCCATTTTTATTACCATGAAGAGATAAATGAGAGCAAATGAAGCTATGATGAAATGTAAATGTAATAGCTGCATAAGATGACTCAGCATTTTTACAGCTACTCGTTCTTACTCTAAATGGTACCAAAGACACAACCTGCAGCCCCCACCTGTCTGTAGGTGTCCTCCACTGTGGGGATGTAGGTGTCTCTGAAGGTGCCTTTAACAAACCGAAGCACGAGTGAGCTCTTCCCCACACCGCCAGCTCCAAACACCACCACCCGGTAGTCGTTACTCTGCTCGGGCATTCTGGAAGCTGGAGTCCACCTTCTCTCTGGGATCAGTCACCTAATGCTGGAGACAGAACCAGAATCAAAGGCCTGGCCTAAGAAATAACAGTTTCGGTGTTTCCCCCACATTAGGGTGGCCATGTGCCTACTGATGACGTCACACTATGGCAACACCACACAAACCACGATGGGACCCTTTTTTTTTCCAGGTGAAGAGCTAAAGTTAATATCAGACTGTGCCAACAGCAGCGCTCTAAAACAATTCATTTGTAAATCTTTTGCATATTTATTGCTAAATATCATTTTTCTGCTGCTTTAGTGCTGCAACAATGTTTTATTAATAAAAACTTATTATACCTTGTGTTTTACTACAGCATCGGTAAGCTTACTGTGGGGCGACGGTGGCACAGGAGTTAAGTGCTCGCCCCGTAATCGGAAGGTTGCAGGTTCGAGCCCCGCTCAGTCTGTGGCTGTCGTTGTGTCCTTGGGCTAGACACTTAACCCACCTTGCCTGCTGGTGGTGGTCGGAGGGACCGGTGGCGTCAGTGCTCGGCAGCCTCGCCTCTGTCAGTGCGCCCTAGAGCAGCTGTGGCTACATCGTAGCTCATCCCCACCAGTGTGTGAATGTGTGTGTGAATGACTGATTGTGTTGTAAAGCGCATTGGGGGGTTCTAGGACTCTAGAAGGCGCTATATCGAAAACAGGCCATTTACCATTTACCACAGATTATTAAAGGGACTTTATGGACTTTTGAATTTTTATGCTCGTGATCGCCCCCTCAGGCTAAAAGCGTAATGGCAGCTTCAATAGTAGGCTCGTGCACGAGGCGCGCATGCTGTATGTGCACACTCCTTAAAGAAAATAACAGCTGAGACAGTCCCGTGTGTGTGTGTGTGTGTGTGTGTGTGTGTGTTTGTGTGTCGCAGAGGACAGAGGACAGGAGAATATGCAGCTAATTAATTAAATAATGTGGTTTTGTAGCTTTCTCTTCAGCACAGCGACAAAGGTTTAAGATGGGTCAGTCCTCCTGCATGCTCAGATCATTCCCTTCCCTTGCTTGAAAAATTGTTCCAAAATGAAAGTTGAACCCACATCTTTTTTACCTGTGAATTCAATGCCGTTCGGCGAGTCTCAAATAAAAATTTGGGCATCTTACTGTAAAAAAATATACCATTAATGTAAAAAAGAAACTAAATAAACTATGTTCACATCCAGAATCAAACCCAAGTCCTCTGCATGAGAGTCCGACTTCTAACAAGATGAGCTACACTCTAATAACAATCACAGTATCTGTAACATTTATATCCTTGATGACAACGTCAAACCAAACAACGGTTCGGAGTGAAAATGGCTATTTTGTTGCTAATTTGCAGGAAATATCTAGAAGAAAGTTCTACAGAAAGTAGCTAAGGGTCCTCAGAAATGTAGCTAGCTTTGTCACTAGGCGTTAGGAACAGCGACAAAGTGGCACTGCCTCTCTCTCTGCTGCTAAAGCTACGGATAGCAAATGCTACGGGCGATGCCTGAGCGTGAACGCGCATGAAGCAGCCTGCTCGACCCGAGCATCTCTCTTTTTCTGTGATTTTACAGAAAAACAGGGAATCACAGTAAAAATGCCAGGGCTCATTCTACAGGAATAGGGCATAGAGCTCCAGACGTCACGTGACTCTCAGAGAGTAGACGCCATGTTGGCAGGCAACAAATGTAAACAAATTGAACGGGATCGGCTTGGATTTTTCTCTGTCGGAGTTTACTTCACACTTTAAAACCGAAGAAAT
>SSNQ01033996.1:78236-80736 GCA_006942095.1 Nothobranchius kuhntae
TCATAAAACACGTAAACGGCAACACGCAGAAATCATGAGGCAACGTTTTACGTGATGTTTACTTGTTACTATGAGTAATAAGACAGAAAAAGCCACGGCAAAATAAGTTTAGGAAGCCCACTAAGAATCGTAATAAAAGCATTTAAAATAAATACCATACACAGTTGAGGAAACGTTGGTTTAAGTACCTGATATGAAGTGGTCGCTGCATAAGTGAAAACCTTTACTCTCGGGGTCCCACAGTTTCATTTCAGCCCGGTCTCTAGCGCGTTTTATTACAATGATCCAACGTTTGCGGCGCTCCGGATCTTGGGGAATCCTGTAGGTGGCTCATTCCTTATGTCGTCCGCGTCTGTTCTGGCATCCTCGGGCACAACAGGAATCTACCATATTTCCCGTTTGATTGTTTTCTGACAATAACAAATAGTCCAGCTGCCGGCTTCTGCCTGCCAAGATGGCGCTTCTGCCTGCCAAGATGGCGCTGTTTCGATTTGAACTGTTGCATGCCGGGAGAAGTGACGTCAACTCCTGGAGCTCTATTGCAGGAGAATGTATGAAGAAGAAATTTATTATTTCTATACATGTTTTGGCTGTCAAACTTCCTTAGAGTCCCTTTAAGGATGCTTGTTTCAGCTGTGAGATCAGACCATAGGGTCCATTTTGCCTTGGCCCCCAGAATGCATTGACACGGCCCTGGCTGTGTGACTGAATTTTGAATGTGACCTGAATTGTATCAGATGTATAAATATTACACGTGTATAACTTATTGTTTTATAAAACATGTAGTGGAGATAACTCTACCTACATTTTACATTCAAGTGTTGTTTTCTTGTTTTTATTTAACTATTTTCCTGTCCTGTCTGTCTCTCATCTTCCTGCATCTCCTCTAAACTCTGCAGAAAATCTGCTGCCTGGATTCTTACCCCGGCTTTCCACAGCAGCCGTCAGCAGCACGTTACTGCAGCAGCACGTCATAGCTGCTGATAGGAACCGCTGTGGTCAACAGAACCTTTTCCACAGGAGCCGTCAGCAGCGCCAGTCGGCCGCGTCTCGGGAGCAGCGTCGCGGCCTTTACGCGCTGGTTCTATTTTCTACGCGCGACGCCTCTGAAACGGGTCAAGTTCGACATTTTTGGGGAAGGAAAGACAGGAAATTGGACGCGGAAACGGAGCGAAGCTACCGAGATTTTCAGAATAAAGAACGTACTGCCTTCCGGTTGCTTTACTTTAAAAAAGGTTACTAACTGTGCATCCCCGTGAGAAGTTATCACCTAGCTAGCGGTCTCCTTTGTTTTTCAGGTCCGTATTGGCGATTATAAAACGGACAGAACATAAAACACAAACCATGTTGTAGTTTTCTCCTGCTTGTTGTTGTGTTTACTGACGACGTCACTCGTGTGACTTCGTGCTCGGTCGGTGACAGCTGCTCCCCTGCTGCTTCGCGTCCCGTGGGAAGGGCCAAGACGGCTCCCGTGGAAACCCGGGGTTACTTTTTCACCTCATCAGTTACTTTTGAGCAGATCAAAGGGATCTCCTGACCGCAAAGCGGAGAGCGCGTTTCGATGCTGCGTCAGTGAGGTGACATCACCGCAGCACACGATGAGCGGAGCGCGTCAGGAACGATTAAAAGACAGAATACCAGAGGATATAAACAGATATGAACGATCATGTGTTAATAATAATGTTTTGTTGCGCCACCTTGAGAATGTATCGTACACCAGGCACACCAACGACCAGCGCTCTGCGTCCTCTCCGCTCAGCAGAACCCCGCTACACTGAGAGTCCATAAATATTGAATGATAAATGGTAAATGGCCTGTATTTGATTTGGCACCTTCTAGAGTCCTGGAACCCCCCAAGGCGCTTTACAACACAATCAGTCATTCACCCATTCACACACACATTCACACACTGGTGGGGATGAGCTACGATGTAGCCACAGCTGCCCTGGGGCGCACTGACAGAGGCGAGGCTGCCGAGCACTGGCGCCACCGGTCCCTCCGACCACCACCAGCAGGCAACGTGGGTTGTGTCTTGCCCAAGGACACGACGCCTTTGCCGGGGCTCGAACCTGCAACCTTCCAATTACGGGGCAAGCACCTAACTCCTGTGCCACCGTTGTTGTAATATAGGCAGGAACTGGATATTATAACCGGACATTTTGATCCATGTAGGAAATCATCAGCAAAAAAAGTTGATTGGGGGGTGACTTGCTCTTTAAAGATAAAGAGCTGAGGAACATTTCACACAAAAGAAACTTAATTCGTCACCATATCCGCAGTGTTCTCAAGTATAAATGTATGTTCTGAGTTAATCTCGGGGGAAAAAAGCTCTGGCGCTCTTGTTTCAAAACCTGGAAGTGAGCTAGAGGAGAAGGTGGCTTCAGACTGCAGGTTTGGGGGTCTTACTTCCTGAAATTTGAACATCTTTCCTCTGATTGGATAACAGCAGCATGACTCTACCACTGACTCTGTTTGCTCTGCAACGTTGATGTTTTATCTC
>SSNQ01033996.1:85736-88992 GCA_006942095.1 Nothobranchius kuhntae
TCCTCTCCCTCAGAAAGAAAAACAACGACACTCTCGCCGGTTTCTTACGTAGATTTCCACAATAAAAGCTTCAGTCGTGAAAGCAAACACGTGATGATAGCTCTGAAATCAGCCTGATAATTAAAAGGATAAATGTTTATTTTGTTATGTTTGTTTCGTCTGCTCGTGACTTCTTTCATAGATGACGCACCTGAAAACTGGGGAGAAATAGGAAAGAGACGTGCAAACTTTTAATTTGAAATCCTGACTCTCTCGCCAACCGGAAGTCCTATTTTCGGCATCCTCCTCTTTGTTGGTAAAAATAATTTCCTTCACACCTTCATCAACGTCAGTCACACACGTCAGCAAAAGGAAAAATAGCAGCAGAGAACGATCAAACGCACGAATCCGTTATCTGAACACTTTATTGTGAAATTTGGTTTGAGCCAGTTTCATCACGTGCTGCTGTTTTATTTCTCATGTATGTGTTTCTGTTTACAGCAAAAATAAATGTTACTGAGAGGAAACAAAGGTTTCAGAGCGCTGACGCCGCTGCTCTGATCACAAAACAGAATTTTTTTTTATTCTGGTGTGTGTGTGTGGGGGGGGGGGGGGTTATGAGGAAACTTTTGTTTCCTTATTTAGGTCTGAGTGAGAATCGATCCTAAGAATGATCTGATGACTAACATTTTAAAAAAAGCTGAATCACATAAAAAATGTTTTTGAAAGTGAAACTGTCACGCTGTGAGGATGGTAAGGACTCAAAATGCAGATACCCAGGATGACTCGAGGCAGGAGTTGATATATAAAGAAAAATCCTTCTATTTGTAGGATGAACAAAACCTAAATCCAAAAGGCAGGGAGCCAAAAATCCAAAATCCTGAATCAGGAGAACAAAAGCTCACTTGGAGCACCAGAATAACGCTGACAACAACAATGGACCGCCAAGACACTGAGACAAGACAGGGCTTATATACACTGGGGCATGATGGGAGGCAGATGAGCTGCAGGTGTGTGGAGAGAGGACCAGGTGAAAGCAATTAACTAATCAGGGATGAAACTAACATGACCTAAGAGTAAAGAGTAAAAAACCTAAAGACAAGAAAAGCAACCACATAACCAATATTCTAAGGGGAAGGAAAACTACAAAGACCGGTGGGACAAAACACACTAAAGAGACTAATAACATGAAAAGATGAAACTATAAACACTGCAGAGGGGTTACTGGGGAAGACTAAAGGAACAGGACCTGGGAGAGATGATCTGGAGGGCTGAAGACCAGGAGACACATGAGGGAGACACAGACCATGACACAAACAAATTAATTGCTAAGAGCCTGATGAATGAATGAATGAATGAATGAATGAATGAAATATTTATTTCGAACACAAAAACAATAATAATAATAATAATAATTAAGTCATTGTAGACATTAAAACTAAAATCGCACTGATAATCACACAAAAATTAAATTGTCTTACTCTGTTCGGAAAATAAGCTGATGCTTATTACCCCCCCCACCCCCACCCCCCCACCCCACCCCACCACCCACACACCTACACACACACACACACAGTGACCTGATGTGCTAAGTAAATCATTTGCCAAAGGAAACACACAGATGCTGCTGACTGGACAGGTGTCCAGGAGACGTCATGGACACCTGTCCACAAGGAGGAGACACCCCAAACGGTCCTTTAGAGGCTGCTTGCTCCCAGAGCTGCTTCCATGTTCATAGAAAGGAGAATGGAGATGTTGGAAAAGGTGCTCCAGTGTCAGGGAGAACAGATGATCACTGAGCTAAACCCAGGTGCCTGAGGGAGCTGCATCAGGAGTGGACAGAGTCTGGACCCACAGCTTCTCCACTCAGACAAAACCCTGCACACCAGCTACAGATGGGTCGACCTTCTCCTGAACCAGAGACGACATCAGGAACATCTTCTTTGGGCTCAGGTGAACCAACCCTGTGGCCCAAAGTCCTCTTTTCAGATGAAAGTAAAATCGGCAGGTCATGTGGAGATCAAGAGTCTAGAGGAAGAGTGGAAAGGCTCAGGATCCATGGATGCTAGAGGTCCAGAAGGAAGGTTCGTCGGTTTGGGTCCGTGTCATCTGCTGGTGTTGCTCCTCTGTGGTTTCTGAGGTCAGCAGACGTTTACCCTTTAGAAACCTTCCACTGACAAAGTTCATGGAGATATTTTCTAGCAGAAAGCAGCTCCTGCTGACTCTGCCAAAAGGACCAGAAGCTGCTTCAGTGATCCTGTTGGAAGTGGGCTGGATTACTGGGCTTAGCCCGACCCTAATCCATCATCCTGGGTTAGAGTTAGCAGGCTAACCCCTGACTCTAACCTGGCTAAGTGTCTCCATCTGTGTGTGTGTGTGTGTGTGTGTGTGTGTGTGTGTGTGTGTGTGTGTGTGTGTGTGTGTGTGTGTGTGTGTGTGTGAATCAACCTTTGACCCTTCTGACCAACACGCAGCAACAGTTTCTGTCACGCCTGAATGCTCCAGAGCAAACTGACTAAACCCACGGTCACATCCATGATGGGAATCTCTCGTTCCACAGGATGCATTCATGCTTTCATCAGGATGTCGCTGCAGAAATCGGGACTCGTCAGACGAGTCAACATTTTTCCGATCCTCTATTGTCCAGTTTCCTGTTCTTAGCTGACGGGAGTGGCGCCGGTGTGGTCTTCTGCTGCTGTAGCCCATCTGCATACCGTGGCTGTAACCAGGTGAGTTGCTGTTGCCGTTCTACCAGCTCGAACCAGTCTGGCCATTCTGCTCTGACCTCTGGCATCAACGAGGCATTTTCACCCACAGAACTGCCGCTCGCTGGACGTCTTCACTTCAAACCGTTCTCTGTAAACCCTAGAGATGGTTGTGTGTGACGATCCCAGAAGATCAGCAGTTTCTGAAACACTCAGACCAACCACGCCACGTTCAAAGTCGCTTACATCACCTTTCTTCCCCGTTCTGAAGCTCGGTTTGAACCGCAGCGGATCGTCTAGACCAGGGGTGTCAAACATGCGGCCCGCGGTTCGGATCCGGCCCGCAAGCGTGTTAAATACGGCCCCGCGAGACGGTTGTGTAAACTTTATTTTCATACTTTACAATGTAGAGTGAAAATAAACGTATCATTGTGAGCAAGTTCTCTCTGTAATGAGTATAAATAAAACAAAGCTGCGCTCAAGGCTCACACAAGAACTTGAATCCCATCCTGAAGTTGGCCGCCACTCAGGATGTGACTTCTGATGTTGATGTGCTGGTGAAAGCTAAAAGA
>SSNQ01033996.1:89069-102825 GCA_006942095.1 Nothobranchius kuhntae
GATGCGTTCCAGACCTGGCCGCGATAGGTGAAAATCTGCGAAGTAGGGACTCCCAGCATGCCCCTCGCGGGGATTCCCTCCACGTCGCACCTACGTCACAAACCGCGGCTATAAACCAAACGGAAGTCGCCTTTCCAGCTCACCACTCAGTCATCGTTTCTTCAGATTCATGATCAGAGTTTCCAACCTACCGATCAATCCAACGAACTATCAGCTCATAGTAAGTTATCTTACTTACTTCTGGAAAGCCCGGCATTTCCGTGTAACTTCGTTGACGCTCGAACGCTCGGGGGTTTCCTAGATCAGCCGGCGTTACACCGACGCTTATCACTTCTGCGTTTGTGAAACCACGCTCCCTACAAGCTCATCTCCCGAATCCAGCCGACCTGTCTGACATACAGTACTATATTGAATTATGGTATGATCACATTCTGTTTTTGTGGGCAAAACTCAAGAAAAAAATTTTTACTTGGTTTTTTCAGTTTTATTACAAAAAGTGCATTTTATGATGAAATTGATGAAAAAAAAACAAGAATTTCTTGATATTTCGCATAGAAAAATACCGCGAATCTGCGAATTCCCCCTGAAAAATGCTCCAAAGAAAAAATCAGCGAAGCAGCGAATCCGCGATGAACGAACCGTGAAGTAGCGAGGGATTACTGTAAAGTAAAATGAGTCCAATATACTTTAAGTGCTGCATGAAACTGATCTAGCCATGTGATCTGTAAGCTCTTTGAATCACTAAGGACTGTTTATTTTATTTATTGATTTTTTAGTTATTTCAATTTTTCAAGTACACTTCAGATGTTGTACTTGTACTATTTTGGATACACTGTCCTCAGGCTCCAGCCTTGTTTATATTGATTGTATTAAAACAAAGAAAACAATCTGAAGTTGTTTTAATTTACCGGTCCGGCCCACTTGGGACTAGATTTCCCTCAATGTGGCCCCTGAGCTAAAATGAGTTTGACACCCCTGCTCTAGACCATGTCAACAAGCCTAAATGCATTGAGCTGCCACCATGTGATTGGCTGATCAGTAATCTGTGTTAAAGAGCAGTTAGACAGGTGTGCCCAATAAAGTGGCCGGTGAGTGTAGTTAGCTTCAGTTAGCTCTGTTAGCTTGTTGTCAATCACCAGCCTCACCCTCACAGCGCCGCTCTCAGCTCCTCCTATGTGTTTTTCCAGGAGTGACGAAATGTGCGACACGACCACAAATCTACAGGTGACAGCGCCGAGGGGGTGTGTCCATCTCACACGCACACTGGTCTAAACCAATCAGGCTCTGGGTGGGTCACATCTGAAACAGTCTGACTAAACCATGGTTCTGAGGATCTGATGATGATCTGTGCATTTGCTGCTTTTGTTTTCAGAAAAACTCACAAAGACTGGAGCATGTTGAATAGTGAGTATTTGTCTCCCTCTAGTGGTGATTATGAAACACTCCAGGAGGAAACAGGCAGAGCTCAACTGGCCTTTTTCCTCCTTTTCTGTTTTATTTTGAAAATCTTCTGTTGTTTTCTTGTCTCAGCTGCTCTTTCGCCATCAGCTTCTCTGTAATATTTATTCTGTTCTCTCTGAGTCGGAACCCAGAGGTTCTAGAGCTGTTCTGACAACCAGCAGACCTTCATGAGAGCAGGATGTTCTGGAAGATCTGGAGTGGGCGTTGTGAAGCAGGAGCTGAGCTGAACAACAACGTTCTGGATGCTCATTAGATATGAATCAGGCAAGGGCGCCCCCAAGGGGTGGCCAGGGGTGGCCATGGCCACCCCCTAGAAAATTGCCAAAAAAAATTGTAATTTTTTTCTCCATAGTTATTTTTTTGTGAACACAGCAACAGGTGAATTAACCTAAAAAAAGGCATTTTAAATTAAATTTGGAATAACATTTGAAATGTATTTTCTAAAATGTTTGTTTGTAAAATTTAAGTTAAATGTTTTGGATACGCACTGTTTTTTTTTTATAAAAACGAATAAAGGAGCAATACAATATATCACCACAGGCTAAACTCTCCCAGAGTTACCACAAGGACCAATTTGGTGTGCCACCCCAAAAATGTATTTGGCCCCATCTGGCCACCCCTATCAAATTTTCTGGAGGCGCCCCTGGAATCAGGATCCAAAGACTCCAAGCAGCAGAACGCAGTGTTCTCCTCTGGGTGGTTAGGATCATCGTAGAGCCTCTGCTCCTCCAGCGGAGATGGTTCAGGGACCTCAGGCCTCCTGTTTGGGTCACTGGGAGACCCAGGGGCAGATGTAGAAGGAGCTTGGAGAAGGAGGTCGGGGATTCTTGGATGGACCGACCCACGTTTTATAAAAGTGGTAAAAGATGAATGAAGCAGTGGAAAAGTAAAAACTTCCAGATTGACCCACTTCTCTAAACTCAGAAAACACGGCTCTGGGTGTGGTCGTCAGAGCAGAGGGAGAACCGGACCGGACCAGAACCCTGGAGGATCCATCACCAACACAATCTGACTTACAGCAGAAATAACCAATTCAGTCCCAGTTACTCCAGTGACCGAGCCACCTTCCCAGTGCTTCCAGTTCCCCCGTGGCTGTCAGAACGACTGAATCAGCCTCCGGATTCACATCAGAGGGCACTCTGACTCTTTTATTCATGTTTCTCCTCTGAATCTGTATTTTTATTTCAAACCTGAAAATCCGGTTCCATCCTTCACGGCTTCTGATCCGCATCCAGTTTTAATTCCGACTTTTGTTGTTTTATTTTGTTTGAAGCCTTTTGCTCTTCATCAGGAAAAGGCTCCATAAATAAAACAGATTTTAAAGGAGACAGGATTACAAGTTGTACTCATTAATATTTATCATATGCAAACATCTCTGCTCTGATTGGCTGACAGCAACGCCACTCTTCCGCTGCCTTCGCTCGCTCGTCTTTCTTGGGTTAAAATGCAACATTGATGTTTTGTAACACGATCCTGAACGTGTTCCGCCATGTTGGAGAGTAGCTAATGGTTAGCTGCTACTAGCTGAGATGCGCTCTGCTCTCTCCTTCCTGTGGGCGTTCACAAGTCCAGGTGGGCGGGGCCATGAACACTAGTTTTCTCTGTGATGTTGAAGAGACTCGCGTTTTCTGACCCCATTAAGTTCTTGTCTGTTTTATTTCTGCAGCAAATGCAGTCGGAGAACATTTCAACGTTCTGCATGAGCATCGTTCAAAACAAAGTAAACTGGTGGACCTGCATGTGAGAACAAACCCTAACCCAAACCGCCTCTGATCATTAAACTTCTTCTAATGTAAGAGAATCTGATTACGTCTTTTAATCTGATAATCTCACGACAATCTCTCATATTGATGATTAACAGATGATGCTGTTATTTTCATTTCATTTCATTTATTTATAAAGCACCTTTCACTTACATACCAGCAAGCCTAACCTCCCTGTGTTCAGAGGGTATCTGGGATACTTTAACCCAGAAACCCAGGAGAAGATTACATCTGTAATCGTTTATTCATGCCTGCTCTTATCTTCTATTCATGTTTTACTTGTGCTCACCTCAACTGTTCTTGATTATGGTTCTTTATGAAGTTAAAGATAATTTTTTCACAAGACCGCAAAGATTTAGGTTCAGATTAGATATTTTGACCCCCCCCCCCCCCCCCCCCCCCCCCCCCCCCCCCCCCCCCCCCCCCCCCCCCCCCTCCACCCCTCCACCCCTCCTCTCCTCCTCCTCCTCCTCATCGCAGCTCTTCTGCTCCGCTCGGAGATGAGGTAAGGACGAACCGCTCCCTATTTTCTCTTATTCTCCTCATTTTTACGCCTTTATTTTGTTTTTTGTGTGTTCTGTCTGGGCCGGTCCATCTGATGTGGCTCGGTTCGATCCAGTCCGGTCCGGTTCGGCCAACGCCTCAAAAACAGAAATAGATCAAAGGAGGCAGATCAGTGATGAAACAGCGCAAACGGTGGCGGTCTAAATGCACGTTTCCTCTTTTACGGGTTTAAACCCGATTTTAGGGTTTTTATGCGTCATGCGGGTGTGTGTGTGTGTGTGTGTGTGTGTGTGTGTGTGTGTGTGTGTGTGTGTGTGTGTGCGTGTGTGTGTGTGCGCGCGCGGGGGGGGGTCTTCTTCATGGAGGAGGTGGAGGATGGAGGAGCTCATGAATCATAGATGTTGTCAGAGAAACAGCAGCAGTTAAAACGAGGTCAGAACCCGAATCCGCGCCTCGGTTCGGTTCCGTTTCTCCGGTTTTGTTCAGAAACGTTTTTAAGCGCATTTTATTATTTGAATTATTCTGGATGAATCTGACTGTTTCCGTTTTTTGTTCTGGATGGCTGATCAGCTCCTGCTGTCGCTGCAGTTCAAGTGTCTGATTTTATTGTGTAAATTTCGTCTTTCATGGTTTATTCCCACATCATGACGTCATTTCCACGCAGCTTTTGTTGAATTTAGAATAAAAAAACATCCTAGATCAGGTATTTGGGGCCTTTGTTGGTAAGAAGCAGCTGGTTTGTATTTGGATGCATTTCTCCTCCTCTTGTTTGCAGAAAAGACCCAAAATCTGTTTATTTTTGCCAACAAGGACTAAATCTGTGCTCGTTTCTGTCAGTAAAAAGCATTTTACATCACAATACTCAACTTCCGTGTGAATTTTTACAACAGGGTTATGGTTGTGTTCAGTGGATCCCATTGATGGTTTTAGCTGAAATGGTTTAAACATAAATAAATTAAACTGCTATAAAAATCAGCAGGAAAGTCAGAACTCTGATTTACTTTGGTCCTTGAACACACCGATGCAAAACATGATAAAGAATCTGACATTGCCCTGAGTCTGTGAACTCACCACGCCAGCAACAAAAGAAGTTCTGACTTCCAGGATCATGATTTTCTTTATTTGCTCAAAACTGCAACACAAAAATTGGTATCGGCCCTAAAAACCCAAATTAGTGAGTTGCTGCTCAATAAAGCCAAAGAAACCCGAAGAGTCCCAACGATCGTGTATATTTCTGATTACTTCGTTCAAGTTACTGAACTGTAACATCAATGAAACAGATTTATCGGAGCACAAAAGGAAATATTGGAAATTTTGACGGATGAATTGGATTTGTGCTTTTGTGTGGACATTAGATCTGCAGATGAGCTGAGAGACGGGGAAAGGTCTTAAAAACAAACATCTGTTTTTACATTTCTGAGAAATTTTGGTGTTAATTGTCTGATTTCAGTATTCCTGATGCCGATGATCCGTTTCTGGTGTGTTTGGAGAAAAGGTGGAAGTGCTTTATGATTCCTGAGGATTCCTGCTGACCCTCGTTCTCAGATTGATCTCTTTAAAGAGTTTCCTCAGCTGGGGAGTTTTTCAGTGTCCTTCTGCAGACCAAGAACGTTATAAACGCTAACGCTGATTTGTTCAGCACCAGATTTAGACGTACAGAGACTGCGTGGGAGAAGAGGAGCTGCTGAGTTGCAGCTTTGTGTTTCTGCTGCTGAAGGACGAGTGTGAGGCGACGGAGCGGACGGAGGGTGTGGCTCCAGCAGCAGCTTCTCACATCTGAGGATGAAAAACCCTGAAAGCGCCGGCTAAGGCGTGTTTAGAGATGCGTCCTGCTGCTTCCAGCCCGGTCAGAACGGATCAGAACGGATCCAAGCAGCTAAAGAGAAACCAGAGGTCTTTTTTATTATTTAGCTTTAATCTGAAGGACCCTGGGTCGCTTTTGAGATGATTTGCCTGCAGATGGAAAACTTTCTGTTTTCAACTATTAAATATAAAGTGTTTTGATTTTAGAATTCAAAAACGTGCCTCTACAGCAGCCCAGAAGGGACAAACGAAAACAGGAGGGTTCAACAGCAACGTTCTGGTTGGTCCACCTTTTGGCGGACTAGCAGCACTTGTCCTTCACGTCCTCTGAGTTACTCACAGCTGCCGCATATCTTCTCACGTGTTGTTGGACAGCTCCATGTGTTTTCTGACCTCATAGGAGAGCCGAAGGTGAAAAAGCAAACTCACACCCAAGGCGTCAATATATGACGCGTGTGACCAAGCCTCAACATACGACGAATCGGGACGCCCCAGCGCGTCAGGAGACGACGATCAGGGTCACGTGGCTCTGCTGGCATCAGTGTTTGACGAGCGCGGTCACACGGACATTATGAGACTGTTTAACCTTCCCCTCCCCCAATCCTAACCTTAAGGTCAGTAGCTGTGACCTTAAGGTTAGGATTGGGGAAGGTTAAGTAGTTCACAAGTCCTTCTAGTGTCCGTGTCAGCACCGGCGTGGGATACCGACGCTCTGGAACCCTGCGTCAGCTGTTTGTCCCTGATCGTCGTCTCCTGACGCGCTGGGGCGTCCCGATTCGTCGTATATTGAGGCTTGGTCACGCGTCATATTTTGACGCCTTGGGTGTGAGAATGTGTTGACTCATCAGCTCCATTTAGCTTCCCATAACAACAAATACGGAGTCTCAAACGTTTTTAGTCACTTTCTCATCTCATTTGTTTGGCTGATGAAAATGCAGACATTTAGAACAAATAAAATATTTAGGTATCAATGATGAAATGTTCTGTTCTAAATTTAAATGTCTGAGTTTTAAACTATCGTGCTAAATCAGACTGATGTAAAATGGAAGTAGACTACCAAAATAAAAGCAGAGTGAAGAGGTCCGAACGTCTCGGATTTATTCCTGCTGCAAAAAAATACCCGATCGAGACCTGAGGCCCGGTCCAAACAGCTGGACAACCGGGCCGATTTCTGACCCCATCCTACCCTTTCGACAGTTTTACGATCCCTCGGATTACTGTAGTGGCTCTAAAAATAATCCCATCAGATAATCCCACCATGTGTGGAGTTAAAAGTGCTCTGGTCTGCTCTGAAGCACGTTGGCACCGCTCCGAATACGAATCGGGGAGACCAGTAATGTCGGGTTGTTTTGGTTTAAAATCAGGGACAAACTGGCCTGTTGGAGGGAGCCAATCAGAAAGCTTTCACCGTCTTTGTTTACTTCTCACGGCTGATCTCGTGAGATTGCACTTCTGACTGCGTTGATGACTGAAAGTGGTGTGTTGGGGCGCCACACACTGTTGGACCAAAAATGGCCGCCCCTGATTGTTTGCATGTGTGAGGTCTCTCATGTTCTGAAAATCAGGAGGAAGTGTGAAAATCCTGGTGCCAGAACCGGGCCTAAGAGAGCGGACCTCTTGGGCTGGGTCATTTCTATTTTTAAATCATTGTTTACATTTCAGCATGTTGTTATGACCTTGTGCACTTACGTTATATACCTACAATACCTTTATTTGTTCCTCGGTGGGGAAATTAAATACCTAAAATACATAAACTGAGTAAAAGTTACGATACTTATGTTTTACTTTGATTCAGTTATAAATATTTGCGTTTATAGATTTAGATTTGGTTGTAATTCAAAGCTAAATATAAAATCTGAAACAAAGCAGTTTGCTTTTTTATTCTTTTTACATCGGGCGCCCCAAACGTCTTCCTTTAGCGGGACTCAGATTTAAACTTCGTGCCGTGCAGAAGCAGCTAGAAATAAGCAACCTTCTGAGTTTCACCAAGCAAGGAAGGAAGGAAGGAAGCAAGCAAGCAAGCAAGCAAGGAAGGAAGGAAGGAAGGAAGGAAGGGCGGACGGTCGGTCGGTCGGTCGGTCGGTCGGTCGGTCACCAAGGAGGTGAACTGATCACCGACTGAACCGGTGGAGGTTCGGGTTACGTGAGCTCAGACGACGAAGACTCTGCAGCCTGAAGGTGATCATGAGCGTTGGTGGTCTCAGCTGGAAAACCCAAGTCCGAGCGACCTTGTGAAGGACGCTGACCTGCTAGATGATCCTGATGAGGAAGCATCTGCATTTGTTTGCTTTAATACTAAACAGAGATCAGCACTGTGCAGCTGCAGAAGTCCGTCTGACCTTCTGGACGTGTCCGTGAAGCTACCGGCGAGGACGGGAAGCAGAGCTGAGAAGACCTAACTGAAGACGGAGACGGTCTGTGACTCCTGACCTGTAACCGTCTCCCTTCAGGCTGTTAGTGACGTTGCTGTTAAACTCAACTGGAATATTCCTGAAAATCTGAAATACTTTTATTCTAATCTGATCTCTGAGATTTTAGAGGAAGCAGGAAAGCAGAATGTGGTTTTTCTGTGCGGCTTTATTAGATTTTGTGCCAGTTCTGGACCGTCAGAGCTGAACGCTGCTGGACCGTGTTCCTGCATGACCGCTCATCATCCAGTCAATCACTTCGATTTCTGTCTGCTCGGAGTTTGCCCCCCCACCGCCAGCTTCCATGACTCAGCTGCTTTTTCCATCCTGCTGTAAACAAAAACAGACATCAGAGCTGTTTGCTGTTGCTGAGAGGAATTCAGGAAGTCGGCGGGCTGCTCCTGATGTTCCCCCAGCAGACGTTTGAGTTAAACGAAGCTCTGGGTTATTTATATTGTTCTAAATTTACGGTTTTAAAGGTGATTTAAGTAAGAATGGCATCCTGTGGTCAGATGAGGTTACTGCAGTCTATTTTCCTAAACAAAAAAATGACTCTCTCGCTCCTGTTGCCTGAGTTTCATGGCTGTTCCGGTTACGGACCAGAACCAGAACGTTCCAGATAACAAAAATAGATGAGTCATACACAGAAAGTAGATAAATAAAGTTGTCATATCTGGTGGTGGCACTCTTGGATGCTTTACGGTAGGGAGTAGAGGCCAACCAACATGTTTTTTAAGGCCGATGCCGATTTTTAAAGAATGCTGTTGCCGATGGCGACATCTAAAGCTGATGATTAAGGCCGGTATGTTTATACGTTTTAGCTGCACACTGATGATGACAGAAAACTGAACACTCACTGTGTGCAACTTAAATTAAATAAGTCAAGAAATATCTTAATGTTTATTGAACTTTAAATATAAAACAAACTCAGAACATTAAAAAATGGCGTGTTGGGGTCCTTCGGGTCCTTTCTGCAGTCTAGTAATGGTGGCAGTCGGCCACACAGGTGCCTGATTTATTTATTTTTTAAACAGCTTCTGGCCGATTGCCGATATAGAGAAAATTGAATGTATGGTATAGGTAAATGGTCTGTGTTTGATATAGCTCCTTCTAGAGTCCTAGAACCCCCCAAGGTGCTTTAGAAAACAATCAGTCGTTCACCCATTCACACACTGGTGGGGATGAGCTACGATGTAGCCACAGCTGCCCTGGGGCGCACTGACAGAGGCGAGGCTGCCGAGCACTGGCGCCACCGGTCCCTCCGACCACCACCAGCAGGCAACATGGGTTAAGTGTCTTGCCCAAGGACACAACGGCAACAGACTGAGTGGGGCTCGAACCTGCAACCTTCCGATTACGGGGCGAGCTCTTAACTCCTGTGCCACCATTGCCCCATATATTGGTTGGCCTCTAGTAGGGAGCACCTGCTACACTTATTACGGTAAAATGTCTTTGGAATTAGAGGAAGTGTGGTAGTTTGCCGTCTTGCTGTTAGCTTGCTGTTAAAGTTCTGAACGACTCATTGAAGGAAGTAAAACGCCACGATTGACGCATCATTCGCTTCACACACATT
Organism: Nothobranchius kuhntae; assembly: GCA_006942095.1. Lineage (NCBI taxonomy): Eukaryota > Metazoa > Chordata > Actinopteri > Cyprinodontiformes > Nothobranchiidae > Nothobranchius > Nothobranchius kuhntae. Next base: position 98,582 of record SSNQ01033996.1, read on the forward strand.
TCACTGTAATATTGAAAAAGTAGCGTGAGGTATTTTTAGAGCCGACTACGTCAAGTTCTTGTGTGCTACACAATCCCCACGTGACAGGGATCATCTAGCTGGAGAAATACAGGCAGGATTCCCCTCAGGACTTCATGGCTTCACTTTTCATTTTGCTTTATTTCATTTCCATTTCACATTATTCCAGACGGAGATGGGAGATGACGAAGCACGAAGCAAGGCAAAGCCTACGCGCAGGTGAAAAACCTAAACAAAAACAGTGTGTGTGCTAAGAAACAGTGTAACTGTGTAAAATTTCATTATCTCTATATAAACTACCATTCATAAAAGAGGTAAATGTGTGATTTCAACATGATATATATTTTTTGAGCTAACATTTATAAAATAAATACTTGATTAATTCATTCGGACCCAAACTCACTTAAATTTATCACTTCAGCTATTTATGTTTCAATTTTACATCACAGCATTAAATAATGAGCAGATCTGAAGTAGCTTATTAACAAACAAACACCAAGCTGATTTCTAAACACCCAACACAAACATTTATGATGCGCACCGGAGTCCACAGTGTCCGCTCCGAGCTGCGCTTAACACTCACCCATCAGCTGATCGGCACGCACACACGTGTTACTCAGTGGCTGCCTCTCCAGTCTTCAGATGAATGTCATTAGCACCGCTTCGGAGGATCACCACGTTGGTGCTTCCTCTAGGAACTTTCACAACCAGTTTCCTCCCCTTACATAAAACGTTTCAGGGAATGCGCGATGACGTTCTGAGACGTGGAACGACACGCGCACTGACCTTAATTATTTCCAGCTGTTTCATAACCGCCTACCCCGTGTTTCTTTTATTTTTTTTTCCATTATTTTTCCAACTTTTTTACGTTTTAATTTTAGTTTTTTATTTCAATCTAAATACAACGCTGTATGATCAAGACTTTGACCACACAGACTATTTGCTTCTAATTCACCATTAGCAATGTTAGCTCAACGTTAGCCGCTAGCCTGCTTCACCAGATATTAGGGCGAAACAAAAAGAAGCCATGACTTCTGGGTCGCTCCTGCTTACTGGCTTTGGTTCTTTGAACAACTCTAGAGTGTTTTTTCTGCTGGTGTTGGGCTGCTAATGCCGGCGCTGCAGCGTTTGGCAGCCTAACCCCGGCTTTCCACAGGAGCCGTCAGCAGCACGTTACTGCAGCAGCACGTCATAGCTGCTGATAGGAACCGCTGTGGTCAACAGAACCTTTTCCACTGGAGCCGTCGGCAGCCGTCAGCAGCGCGAGTCGGCCGCGTCTCAGGAGCAGCATGTCGCGGCCTTTACGCGCCGGTTCTATTTTCTACGCGCGACGCCTCTGAAACGGGTCAAGTTCGACATTTTTGGGGAAGGAAAGACAGGAAATCGGACGCGGAAAAGGAGCGAAGCTCCCGAGATTTTCAGAATAAAGAACGTACTGCCTTCTGGTTGCTTTACTTTTAAAAAAGGTTACTAACTGTGCGTCACCGTGAGAAGTTATCACCTAGCTAGCGGTCTCCTTTGTTTTTCAGGTCCGTATTGGCGATTATAAAACGGACAGAACATAAAACACAAACCATGTTGTAGTTTTCTCCTGCTTGTTGTTGTGTTTACTGACGAAGTCACTCGTGTGACTTCGTGCTCGGTCGGTGACAGCTGCTCCCCTGCTGCTTCGCGTCTCGTGGGAAGGGCCAAGCAGCAGCTTACGCCAGCAAGACGTGCTGCTGCAGTAACGTGCTGCTGACGGCTCCCGTGGAAACCCGGGGTTACGGACTGTAAGCAGCAACTACATCACACTTAAATACGGAGAAAACCTGTTTCAGTGTAACCTTCCTCCCAGCACAACTGAGACTGTTCTGTGATTATTTCACAGTAGAGTTCTTACACGTTGCTCCTTTAACTTAATTTTGTAAAGGTAACCATTTAGAAAACTTTGCAGGCATTTTGAGATTTTTCTAACTAAAAAAGATTTTATGGTTTGTAAAAAACATCAAAACCAGTTTTCATGTAAACAAAGACCACCCCGTGCTCTTCTCTCGCCTCGCCTCTTGATGTCTGGTTGCCATGGCAACGACATCCAGAGGAGAGGAGGAGAATGAGGGAATGGAAATGCCCCCCCCCCCATCAGAGAAGTGTAATCTGCTCTCAGGCCGTTTCTCTCAGACAGATGATGCTCTTCCACGTGACGAGTCAGATTGTCACGGATGGAGGAGCTCAGATGGACCTCTGCCGGGCTCCACACATGTCGGTGGTGTCCTGCTTCGTGTGTCTGAGGAGTCGACGGTGAGCTCAGGGATGTTCTGGACTCGTGATGTTTACGCATTGATGTGCTGCAGTCTCTGCAGGGCAGCTGCAGCGTGAGTGAAGCTTTTTGTCATGTCAGCAGATTTCAGCGCCTCTTCTTTGTCTCACGTTGATCCTTCTCTCCTCTAATTCATCTTTCTTCATTCTGTTATCGTGTGTTTGTTTTTATTTGCTTGTTCCTGGTTGATGTTTAGGCTTAAATTTGGATTTACAGAAAATCTTTGTTTTCATCGTTTTCACGTTGTCGTCTCGTATCGGGGTCGCACGTGTCGGCTCTCTCGTTTCCATGGTGACTGTACTGTTAGCGGGCGCTGCAAAAGGCTCGTTAAGTCCTTCTGTTTGATTTGCTGGGAAGGAAGATGTGAGGGGGCTGGAGGGGGAGGTGTGGTTTCACATTCTCCTTTACTACCCAGCATGCTTTGCAGCTACTGCGGCTGTGTGTGTGTGTGGGTGGTGGGGGGGGGATGAAGAGGTGTTGCCATGGCAATGAGGTGGGGATGTGGGTCTGTTGTCATGGCAACAGGAGGTTGAGGAATGTAAATCAATATGTCCAAGGTCTTTGATGGGAACATTAAAGACACACGCACACGCACGCGCACACACACACACACACACACACACACACACACACACACACACACACACACACACACACACACACACACACACACACACACACACACACACACACACACACACACACACACACACACACACCTGCACCATCCGGGGACCTTTAAGAAAACATTCAGATTCATATTTTTGTGAGGACCCTCATTTTTAAAGTCATGTGTCTTTGTTCCTGATGAAAGGAAAATAAGCATCAGTGGGTCTGAACCCTGATCTGGTCCTGCTCCAGGTCTGTGGGTCTGGGTCTGAACCCTGATCTGGTCCTGCTCCAGGTCTGTGGGTCTGAACCCTGATCTGGTCCTGCTCCAGGTCTGTGGGTCTGGGTCTGAACCCTGATCTGGTCCTGCTCCAGGTCTGTGGGTCTGGGTCTGAACCCTGATCTGGTCCTGCTCCAGGTCTGTGGGTCTGATGGTGAGGGTGCTGAGGTGTTGGTGTTCCTCAGCTCTGGTTCTGAGGATCTTTCCAGAACATGGTGTGTGTTATTCCTCCAGAGCGGTGAGATGTTTCTCTCCAGGCTCATCCTGTGTTTGCATCTGAACAAAGGCAGGTTGGTTTGATGGTTAATATTTACATGCTGATATTATTTATTTTGGATTTATGCGTATCTGTTCCCTGAATGCGTCCTCTACGTGTGAAATAGTTTCTACAGCAAGCTTAAAGCTGAAGCTGTCCTAGTGTGTGAAGGTGCAACTGAAATGGAAAACCTAGCATCTCCATCTTAAGCGTCTTAATCATCTAGTTTTGTCCCTCTTGTCCAGACTTCAGTGCTTCTCACCTAAGTTACGTTTTTACTGGAAACGTGTTTTCTCAGCGGAAAGTTCAGAGAAATTTTAGCAAACAGCACAAAGAGACTCCAGCATCAGTCAGTGCCAGCATACCCAGATGTTCCCCGTCAGACCTTTGAGCAGCTGGAGGGCCGGCCGTTTTTACTTCAGCTCCTCACATTCTACACGTCCGGGTCGAACCAGCGAGGCTGTGAAACAGGAAGTCAGGCGTCATTCTTATTTTAGTCATTTCCTGTAAACTGTGTGGATTTTTATGTGGGAGGAACAGATAATCTGAGTTTAAGATAAAAACATATCAGGGTGTGTGTGTGTGTGTGTGTGTGTGTGTGTGTGTGTGTGTGTGTGTGTGTGTGTGTGCGTGCGTGCGTGTGTGTGTGTGGATGCTGCTTGCCGTCACGGGTGTGTACACACGTTTCTACAAACTCAGATTAAAAGCTCCTGGATTATCTGTAGGATGCTTCCTGGTTTCCTCACCAGGCACATCTCTTGGGGGGGGGGGGGGGGGGGGGG
>SSNQ01033996.1:122151-153668 GCA_006942095.1 Nothobranchius kuhntae
TCGGAGTGAAAATGGCTGTTTTGTTGCTAATTAGCAGGAAATATCTAGAAGAAAGTTCTACAGAAAGTAGCTAAGGGTCCTCAGAAATGTAGCTAGCTTTGTCACTAGGCGTTAGGAACAGCGACAAAGTGGCACTGCCTCTCTCTCTGCTGCTAAAGCTACGGATAGCAAATGCTACGGGCGATGCCTGAGCGTGAACGCGCATGAAGCAGCCTGCTCGACCCGAGCATCTCTCTTTTTCTGTGATTTTACAGAAAAACAGGCAATCACAGTAAAAATGCCAGGGCTCATTCTACAGGACCAGGGCATTGCAGGAGAATGTATGAAGAAGACATTTATTATTTCTACACATGTTTTGGCTCTCACACTTCCATAATGTCCCTTTAATGAGGACAAAATCATTCCTCTGGTGCAGGTTTAACATCACAGGATATTTACAGCATGGAAGCTGCTGGATAACAGAAATTAGAATATCTATCAGTATTCCAGCATTTGCATTTAAATGTCAGTTTTAAATCGGTCATTAATGGCAATAATATCACTGAAACAAGCCAAGCAGGGTATCATTTAAAGACATTTAATCATTTTTTTCTCTATTCATCTCCTCAGGTGGAGATGGTCTTCTGGCTGCTCTCCATGCTGGCCAACCGGGGCAAGGACGAGATGTCGCGGACTCTTCTGGCCCTGTCCAGTTCTCAGGACAGCTGCATCGCTATGAGAAAGTCTGGCTGCGTCCCCCTGCTGGTTCAGATCCTGCACGAAGCTCCAGCTGGAGGCTCTGGAGAGACAGTGGCGAGCAGCGCCTCAGCGAGCTGCAGCAGAGAGACCAAGTCCAGGGCGAGCGCCGCCCTCCACAACATCATCTACTCCCAGCAGGACGAGGGCCAGGCCCGCCGGGAGATGAGGGTCCTCCACATGCTGGAGCAGATCCGCACCTATTGTGACAGCGGCTGGGACTGGATCGAGAGTCACGCAGTCACACCTTCACCTGGAGGAACCAAAACCACAGGTGAGTGGGAAAAACAGAAGCCCTCAGGGAATAAACCAAAACAGACTCAAATCAGGTAAATAGTGCATCATTTTCTCTCTGCGTTACATTATAAACCTTGTAAAAAGTGCAAAAATGATCCTTTACCTTGTTTTAACGGTGAGGGGGTTAAAGGGTTAAGCTATGAAGCTAAAACCACAGACTTCTATTTGAAGATGGTAAGTCGTGAAGTTATTATAAACTCCTTAAATGTGGCAGCGCATGCCAATGTTGTGCATTTGGTGGAAGCGACTCGGCGTCTGACCCGTTTTCCTGACCTGCAGACATTCCCGAACCTGTGGATCCTCAGATCTGTCAGGCCGCGTGCGCCATCATGAAGCTGTCCTTCGAGGAAGAGTACAGACGAGCCATGAATGAATTGGGTCTGTGTGACACCAGATTATTAGTCTCGTACACACATATTTAACCTTTAATGAGTTGCTTTCATGATTAGCTGAGACTTTGTCCCACTTGCTGCTGCACCCTGGTCCCAGACATCAGTGGGTTGATTGTTTTCTACGTTTCTGTTGTCGCCCTGCAGGTGGTCTGCAGGTGGTGGCGGACCTGATCCACCTCGAGCAGGACATGTACGGCATGCAAAACGACCCAATAAACATGGCTCTGCGGCGCTACGCGGGAATGGCTCTGACCAACCTCACCTTTGGAGACGTTGTTAACAAGGTACAGTCAGACTAACCTGTGTGTGTGTGTGTGTGTGTGTGTGTGTGTGTGTGTGTGTGTGTGTTTTGACCTTGCATGTGTGTGTGTTCTGACCATACGTGTGTGTGTGTGTGTGTGTGTGTGTGTGTGTGTGTGTGTGTGTGTTCTGACCGTGCATGTGTGTGTGTGTGTGTGTGTGTGTTCTGACCGTGCGTGTGTGTGTGTGTGTGTTCTGACCATAGATTTGTGTTTGTGTGTGTGTGTGTGTGTGTGTGTGTGTGTGTGTGTGTGTGTGTGTGTGTGTGTGTGTGTGTGTGTGTGTGTGTGTGTGTGTGTGTGTGTGTGTGTGTGTGTGTGTGTGTGTGTGTGTGTGTGTGTGTGTGTGTGTGTGTGTGTGTGTGTGTGTGTGTGTGTGTGTGTGTGTTCTGACCGTGCATGTGTGTGTGTGTGTGTGTGTGTGTGTGTGTGTGTGTGTGTGTGTGTGTGTGTGTGTGTGTGTGTTTTGACCTTGCATGTGTGTGTGTTCTGACCATACGTGTGTGTGTGTGTGTGTGTGTTCTGACCATAGATGTGTGTTTGTGTTTGTGTGTTCTGACCATACGTGTGTGTGTGTGTGTGTGTGTGTGTGTGTGTGTGTGTGTGTGTGTGTGTGTGTGTGTGTGCGAGATCAGTCATTCACACTTAGATCTAATGTCTGATAGAACGGAACGTAAACTTCTCTTCTGTTTCCACAGAAGGCAGAAAAAAAGCATTTTTCATATCATATTCGTTCCTAAATAAACATTTTTAATCATCAGGCCACCCTGTGCTCAAAGAAGAGCTGCCTCCAGGCTCTGGTGGCCCAATTGTCCTCCGACAGCGAGGAGCTCCATCAGGTGGTCTCCAGCATCCTGAGGAACCTGTCGTGGAGGGCTGACATCAGCACCAAGAGAGTTCTGAGAGATATTGGCTGCGTGTCTGCACTCATGACTTGTGCCCTGCAGGCAACCAAGGTAATGACAGCCAACTAACCCAACAAGACCAAAGACTGGTGGAAGTTAAATCCTGCAGTGCATGGAGACTTTCTTAACCAGGCATGCATTGGAAAATATCACACGTTGGCTAAATAACTGATCATTAGCTGTTAACAATGAACAGATCCCACAAACTAGTTGGAAATCTTGTGAAACAGATTATCTAATTTGAGATTATTTGTAAATCCGTTCTAAAATAAGCCGTTTTTGTTTTTGTCGTTCTGCAGGAATCGACTCTGAAGAGCATTCTTAGCGCTCTGTGGAACCTGTCAGCTCACAACATTGACAACAAGGTGGCAATCTGTTCAGTTGATGGGGCTTTGGGTTTTCTGGTGAGCACACTGACCTATCGCTGCCAGACTAACTCACTAGCCATCATTGAGAGTGGAGGAGGAATCCTCCGAAACGTCTCCAGCCTGATAGCCACACGTGAGGAATACAGGTGCGTTGCTAAAAATGGAAACACGGACCGTTGCAATTTTAAAGAACCATTTCCCTGCTGAAGCGTTAAGCCTAGCATTTAGCATTAATATGAACTGAAGTATGAAACCCAATGAACAAATCTGATTGGGTTAGAAAATGTCTTTTCTTTTTCTTCTCACAGACAAATCCTCAGGGACCACAACTGCCTTCAGACTTTGCTGCAGCACTTGCGTTCTCACAGTCTGACCATAGTGAGCAACGCCTGTGGGACTCTGTGGAACCTTTCAGCCAGAAGTTCAAAAGATCAGGAGCTGCTGTGGGACCTGGGGGCCGTAAGCATGCTTCGCAACCTGATTCATTCCAAGCACAAGATGATAGCCATGGGCAGTGCCGCAGCGTTAAGGAACCTCCTGACCAATCGACCCCTGAAATACAAGGATGCTGCGGTCGTGTCTCCTGGCTCCTGCATGCCCTCCCTCTACATGAGGAAACAGAGGGCGCTAGAGGCCGAGTTGGATGCCAAACACCTCGCAGAGACTTTTGATACCTTTGAGAAACAGAGCCCCAAGCACCTAACCCTCAACAAGCCACTTAGACACATGGAGAGTCTAGCTAAGGATTATGCCTCTGATTCTGGCTGTTTTGATGATGACGAAGCCCCTAATAACTCCAGCAGCCTGGATACGGGAAACTTCTCCATGCTGTCCATGTTTCTCACCAACTCCAACTTCTTGCAGAATCAACCTCGCAAGAGGGATGGTGAACCTGAGAGAGACATAGATCCTCCTCAGATAATTGAGAAGAAACACGCCCCTTCTACTGATGACGTGGTCTCTGCTGCTGCAGAGAAGCTTGCAAAAAAGATTACCAACACAGTTGCCAAGATTGACAGGCTGGTGGAGGACATCACCATGCACACGTCCTCTGAGGACAGCTTGAGCCTAAGCTCTGAGGACCACCTGGCCGATTGGCCTTATGGACAGGATGAACTCAATGAAGCTCCGGCAAATGTACGCTCCCCTTGCTGTTTCTCTGGTACAGCCAGTTTGGCCCACAGAGAGCGCCTCAACAGGGCAAACACTCTTTTACGCTTAAAAGCGGCCCATTCGAGTTTGTCGACAGACAGCCTGAATAGTGGCAGCACTAGTGACGGCTACTGCGGCAGCAAAGACCAGTTGCAACCTTCTCCAAGAGCTCTGTCAACGCAACAACGACCCAACCAGCTTGACTTAAAAGTGGATCATCAAGAATACCTGAAGGTAGGATCGGCTGTCCTCAATGAGGCTGACCAACAGCACATTCCAGAGAGAGATTCTGTCGATAATAAAGACGTGAAAGTTGTAGAGCTTGGCCATGCAGACATAGAAAAGAACCAAGATCCACAAGTACAGTCACCTGTTAGTGCATCCACAAAAGTCTCATCTGATGTCAGCATGAAATCAATCAAACTTTCTCCTTCATACCAGCACGTTCCACTCATTCAGAGTGTGGCCAAATTTGGGGTTGCAAAGACAGCCATTAATGTGCAAGCGGCTCAAGCAATGAGGAGGCAAGCATGGGTGCCCACCGTGATGACTGGTGGGAGCATCACTAAATTTTCTCCCATGAACTCGGCCAGAAGTCCAACCGTTGGTACTATGGAAACAGTCCAGAAATACTCAGTGGAAAACACTCCAATCTGCTTCTCTCGCTGCAGTTCACTATCCTCCCTCTCTTCTGGCGATGGAGCTCTAGATGGACAAAGTGAAAATGAGTTGGAGAGTGACTCATCTTTAGAGATAATCGATGTGGAGGATGGCGAGGTGGTGAATAAAGCACAAGAGGATGAGACCTTGGAAGATCTGAGTGACAGCCAGCTTTTGATGACAGACTCAAAAACTTTTCCCAGCAAAGAGATGAGTTCCACTGAGATCCCGTTCCCCAGCAAAAAAGAAAAGGTGTTCCTTAGAGGAGCTTCACCTGCTTTATTGGAAGACAGATCTCCTTCCAGTTCCTCTGATAACTACGTCCATGAAACACCTCTAGTATTGAGCCGCTGTAGCTCAGTCAGTTCGCTGGGCAGTTTTGAGTCTCCATCGATTGCCAGTTCAATCCAAAGTGATCCATGCAGTGAGATGATCGATGGAACGATAAGCCCCAGTGATCTACCAGATAGCCCAGGACAAACTATGCCACCTAGTCGGAGTAAGACTCCATGTTGTGTTGAGCCAAATCTACAGGAACCGCAAGCTGCAGGAATAGCAGGACAATGGGAAAGCAACCTGCGCAAGTTCATGGAAATCACAGATTCCAAGGAAAGGTTTAACCTTCCACCAGACCTGGACACTATGATCTACTTCACAGTTGAAAAACCCATTGAAAACTTTTCCTGTGCTTCTAGCTTAAGTGCTCTGCCTCTTCATGAGCACTACATACAAAAAGATGTGGAGCTGAAACTAACCCCTCTGCTGCAACAACATGATGAGAACCTACCTTTCCTTGATGAAGATGGGCACGGTTTTGACACTCGGGAGCAATACAGTGAGGGTAACTCCGATGATGACATTGAAATTTTAAAGGAATGCATCAACTCAGCAATGCCTTCAAAGTTCAGAAAGGTGAGGCCTTCTCTAATGACAACTATCCCCCCTCATATACTCAGCTCCCAGATTCGAAAACAAATGCATCTGCCAGCTAACATGCTTCCAAATGGCAAACCCCAAATGTTTTCTAAGAGAAGAACTGTCAACCCACAAAAAGAATTCAGATTGGATGATTCTTCCTATACTGATTCTGCAGACGGTACACCTGTGAACTTCTCCAGCACAACATCGTTGAGCGACGAAACGCTTCAGTATCCTCTAAAGGACAGGGGGGCTAAAGACTGCACAGCCAAGGGTCTGAACAAAAAGGAATTGGTCAACAATGAGGCAAAGAGGATTGAAGACCTGAGAATATTCTCACACTTCCACAAGCCAAACAGGACCAACTATCTACCTGAGGTCCAAATGAGCCGGACAACCAAGCATGTGATTCCCACCCAGAAGTTGCTGATGCAGAGCAAAGAGGTTGCTGATAGAGTAGCAAACCTAAAGAATCGCGATTGGTCTCCTAATCAGCAAAGGAGGCAACAAGGTCAAGGCTCCCACAGAAAGCTGGAACCGCCCACCACAAAACAAAACACAGACAGTAACATGAACTCAGGAACAAATAAAGGAAACAAAATCATTCGACAAATGACACATTCTTCTGAGGATAGTAACAGTTTCTATGATGACAAAATCGAAGAAATCCCCAAACGAACCGTTAAAAAGCAGATTAGGGAAGGCAGTAGAAACACCATCTCCCGAAGCATGACAAATATAGGCAGGACTGACAACTTCCAAGGAAATCCCAGAGGGTTCCAGAGGATTAAACAACATCTGATGAGGGATGAGTCCCTGGCATGTTACTCACTAAGTTCATCACTCAGTTCACTCAGTGATGCTGAATTTGAGGATCACAAATCAAAAGCCCAGCAAGTTTGGTACAAGAACAGACACAATAAAACTCTGAATATGGCACAACAAACAAAGGCACTGATGGTGCATTGTCAATATGATGAACAAAGCTCACCGAGTTCTGTCAGCATGGACTCAGAGGATGACCTCCTTCAAAAATGCATAACCTCTGCGATGCCCAAACAAAGACGAAAGTTTGCTTCAAGGAAGAAAAAGGCAGAAAATGCTCAGAAACAAAACATCCCAGATGGATGGGACCTTGACCAAGAGATGGACAGCGATGATACTGGATGGGATAAAGACTCTGACCTCAACAGTGTTGAATGGAGAGCCATACAGGAAGGTGCCAACTGTGTTGTGACTGGGCTGCAAGCTTCCAAGTCCCAAGAGCCGTCCTCTGAAGAGACTGAGTCAGTTCTGTCATTTATGTCTACGTCCAGCTTCACACCCAAAGAAAAGAAGTTTGCTAAAGACAAAAAAGCTAATAAACCTCTAGACTTTGAAAAGCGCAAGCCAGTTCCGAACTTACCAGTGGTGTTTAGAGGCAGGACAGTGATCTACACACCAACAAAAGAGATGGCTCCGTCACAAAGACCTCCCCCCAGGAAAGTGCCAACTAAGACAGATGCTCCTAAAAACCCTAATCTTGCTCAGCACCGGTCAAAAAGCCTTCACAGATTAGGCTACCCTCAGGACATGGAACTTTCTCTTCCAAAGAGGAGTTCTACTCCACCCCCAAGAATACCAAAAAGTTCCTCCTCCGGATCATCTCAGAGCTCTACTCCCTCCAAACAGTCACAAAAGAAAATAACATCACCAACTCGGACAAACAAATCTATCCAAAAAATGTCTGACACATCCAGTAGTAGCTCACCAGCTACTAGTCCCCCTGAACGAAGGGGGCGCTCCCCTGTTGTAAACAAAAACGAGAAGTCTCCCCCTCCCAAAACTCAGAAGTCACCTGTACGGATCCCTTTCATGCAGAGTTCCCTCAAGCAATCAAGACCTCTGTCTCCATTGGTAACCAATCAAACATCCTGCAGGCAAAGTAATCAGCTTGTTGGGAAAAGGGTGACACCAGCTAATCGATTTGACCTGGTTAGAATGACCTCTGCCCATTCAAGCAGTAGCGACTCTGATAGGAATGGAATTTTGAGACAGCTGACTTTTATTAAGGAGTCAAAGACAGCCTTAAGACGTGATGGCTCTCCTCATAACACACCACCAAGATCACAGAATGGGTCCCCTCGCAGGGCAGTTCCTGGAGCCTCTGCTGTCTTCCTTTGCTCATCACGCTGTCAGGAGCTGAAGGCTGTAGTGCAACCTCCAAGAAGGCTGCAAGTAAAAGAGCCTGGACGTGCACAGCAAGTCCAGAGACCAAACTCTGGCATACAAAAACAGGCTACATCTCTGTCAAGGGCAACATCAAGTGAACGCGATTTTTCTGCAAGACGGCAGGCTAGGAGAACAAGCTCTGAAAGTCCCTGCAGGGTAGCTCAGCGAAATGGGCCAGGCAGAATCTCAGGAGTCAGACAACAAAATGACAACGATACTTTCAAACGACATGCCTCATCACCAAGCATTAACATACTGAGTCGAGTGACCAGTCGCTCTTCGCTACGTTCGTCTTCATCTGATTCAAGTGGAAGAGCAAAAAGTGAGGATGATACGAAGAAAAAGGGGCAAAGATCCACATCACGCCATAATGATGGAGTGACTTGGAGGAGAATCAGGGACGAAGATGTACCTCAGATATTAAAAAGCACTTTGCCTGCTAATGCTTTACCACTGGTGCTTTCTCCTGATGGAGAAAAGCCAAAGCCACCAGCTCTTCTAGGTAAACTCCCAACTATTCTGCTTGCCTCTCGCAAGACAAGTGATGCAACAGTCCAAACAGAAGATGTATCTCATAACAAGACTAACTCAAGCACCTCTCCAAAAGCTGAAACTGCCCCGGTCATCTCAGAGGAAGCAGCGAGATTGGCTCTCCTTAGAAAATTTAGTGCTAATTCTGGGGCTAACCTTCAGGACACAGAGTCAGATGGTTCAACAAGGAGCCACAGCACCACAGGTACGTCAGACAACCACGTTGGCGGAGTTGTCACTTTCCGCCAAGGATCCCCAAGCAAGGCTGCCCGAGTCACTCCATTTAATTATATCCCGAGGCCCATGTCCTGCCGCCTGCAAGACGTGCAGAGCCAAGCAGTAACAAACACTGAAAAGTCTGTGGGAAAAAAAGAGTTGTAGAGCGTTGTTTGGATTACTAGCCCACTTGAAGGACACCAGAATGAAACTCAGCAATCAGATGGACACGTGGGCTGGTCCTGTAGCTTGGATATTGACTCTCTAGTATCCCATTTACTGTAGTCTAAATATTCTCTCAGAACAATAGATCAGAGCTTCCATCTGCTGTTCATACCGAGTTGGATGTACGCATTGACACAAGTCTGATAGGAATGGACCACTACAAAAACTTCTGAGAAAATCTTACCTGAAAAAGGCATTTTTTTATACTTTTTTGTATTTGATAAGTAAATATTGTCCACTAGCAGTGAGGTGGAAGCTGAAAGCAGGAGACAATGAACTGGAGTTCAGCACATGAATGACCATCACTTTCTTGGACACCACTGACTGGAACAATGTTATACCACCTTATGAAGAACAAAACAGGACTACTGTTTGAAAAGGTTCTAACCGCGGTAGAGAGCCCAAATCTCAACAAGGACACACATTCAGTGAGTTGTAAAGTATTTTTATGTACCGTACATCAAAGCTTTTAGCTGTTGCTTCACTGCTCAACAAATAAGATGTTTGTAGCCCAGGAGGTTTGGTGAAGCCATTTGTGATGAAACATTTCTTCCAATAGATGTAACGTATAACTAGTATTATTCTCACTGTTATTCCAGTGTCTGTGTTTTATTAATACTCAAGCTATAAACACCAGAATATTCTAATTTTACTCCTACTTTCTCAGTTGCACCTTGTGGTATATTTGGCAGCTTAACATTAAGGTTCTTTTTAGACATGCTATGCACTTCAAGAACTTCTACATTAAGCCATGTGTCAAACGTTCTGTTCCCTCATCCTTTTCAATCCAACTTTCAGGTAGCCCATTAAAGTTTCTGATGCAGATTATTGGAACATCAGCATGTCTAAAAAGTGCCAATGTTGAGCTTCCCATGACATCTCTGACAATGTGTACAAGGACTTAGCTTAATAAAGCATGCTCAGCTCGAATGTAAACATTAAATCAAAAGGCAGTTTTTTGCAGTGCTGATGCAACGTGTCTGTGGTTCAGGATAAAGCAGTTGTGGGACATAGCTATTGTCTTTAGCGATGTCCCGATACAACTTTTTCACTTCCGATACGATACCCATGTTGCAGCCTTCAGGATTGACCGATACCGATATCAATCCGATACGATGTCAGCACAAATCATACATACGTTTACCTGTTTTGTAGTGTGGAATGTATGAAAGGATTGATCAAGTGATGTTACTTAATCAGAGAAGAAGAGCCAATAATAGTAAGTATGAAAAAAATTGCAATTTTTTTTTAACCATTGGTTGCAAAAATGTGAACCTTAACGGACTGCTTACATCGGAGAGTTTTGACGCAGTCCGATATAATCCGATACAGTGTTTTTGGGCCGATATCGAATTACTTCCGATATCGATATCAGAATGGGACATCCCTAATTGTCTTGATATTGAATCACCATACACAGTCATTTTAAAATCCCAGTATTAGCAGACATCCACTTTGCATCCCTATACTGGAAATTAAAACTAACAGAACAGTTAACTGGGTTCAGTAAGTAATCCTGACACTCTGAATTCCATAAAGTTAGCTTTCTCTCTTGCCCTGACATGGTGTATAACTAACCGTTTTAATTTCAAGTAGTAATTACCATAAATGTTCACTCTGACACAAACTGCAACCCATTTCCGTCTCAGAAACTACTGCAGCAGTCTGCCACGTTCCAAACTCTCAGTAACCCTGGGTCCTGTCACCTTTGGTATTGTAAATAACATGCAGGTATACAGAATCCTCCTGGTGAGAGTTACTCCCTGACAGCATGCTAATATATTCGACTGTATACACACACGCGTAATCACTGACAACACTGAGGTGGAACAGTTTTTTAAGCCCAGCGCCATTTAAGTTCTCATGTCACAAAAGACTTATGAACACTCAAAATCAGTAGAAAAACATTGTAGCCACATGCTAACACAATGCTAATGTACATGTTAATGCTGTGGAATTTATTTGATATTAGATTCAGGTGTTGCCCGATATCAAGTGTGTGAAGAACATGGGGTCAGAGGTGATTGGGCCTTCTGGTGCAGCAAAAGGGACAGCACTGAGACTATTGAGCGGTACGATACAGCTGGCTAGCTACTAAGCTACTAGCTATTACCAACAACAAAGTAATTCATTATTGTGTTCTTCCTGCTTTAAAGAGAGCATATTTTACAAAAACTCACCTTTCCCAATCTTTTTGTGTTGCAATGTGTATCTCACCCTTCTTTATAAATAGGAATTTGAAGAGAGAGTGAAGCAAACTGTATTTTCTGTCAGTGCTTTGCTTCAGGAAGTATAGGTCTAAAGTAAGCTGGGGGTTTTCCCCATTATTGAGCTGTCACAATCACAAAAATTAGCATACCACCCCTCTTACTTGTGGATGCTAGAGGGGCAGCGGCTCTACTTGGAGCCCCTCCTGGATATCCAAGCTCCTCCCCCGATAGCAGCTGTTATAGACGCCGCCCAAAACTCTCCCTGCAGTTCCAGCCTTCCGGCCTCCTGGTTGGTCCAGACCCGCGCTCCTGCCGGCAACTGATGAGCGTAGCTGGGCAACATTCCCGTTATTTACTTACACGGGAGACAAATGGCGGTGATCTCAACCAGTCGTTAAAGACCTTCGTGGTTGTTGGTACTTTGAAAACAGAGATTACATTAGAGTTAAGAATGTTTGTGAGCAACGCTAACTGCGTTAACTTGGAACAATCATTACATGATCTTTGGTGTTGCCCTTTTTGAATCTGTTGAACACCCACCCGGTTTTGGGAGAGTGAACGTGGTTGAGAAGATCGCTTTTTGAATTTAATTTTTGTGTTCTAGAGTTTGTCCCTCCAGGGAATTTTGAGTTAAGTTAGTAGATAACGGGACTATTTTCGTTTAGATTAGAATTTGCATAAAAAGGATCATTCCTTATTTAATTGTAGCCCGTTTTGAGCAGGTGAAATCTCTGCATTTCAGTTCATTTAAATCCGTTAAATAACTTACCGTATTTTCCGGACTGTAAGTCGCACTTTTATTCATAGTCTGGCTGGTCCTGCGACTTATATACCAAATTATGTATACCGCGCTGCTGTGGGCCGGCTCCGGACCAGGAATGAGCTCCCCTTCCCCGCCATCACCTGCTGGAGACCGTTGCGCGCTGCTGCGGGCCGATGTCGGTACAGGATCTGCTCGGGGTCCTTCGACTGCCGATGATGTCAAAGTAGTTGATTGGCTGAACATGAAGCTTACGGAAGTGACGTTATCATGTTATGATTTTGATTGGTCAGAACAAATTTGCGGTTGTAGTCTTAGCGGTTGTAGTCCTGTAGTCCAAAAATCAACACTTTTTGGAGAAAATATGTTTGAATTTCTAAAGGAAATGTAAAATATAATCAAATGATAAACGGTGACCCTCAAAAGCTCTTGATGTTGATGAAATGGGGCAAAATAAAATATAAGAACTTTATTGAAAGACACCAAGATAACAACTAAGGAAATATACAGACGAACTCCACATTAATACAAACAGACGTGGCTTCACATGTAAGAACTGTTCTATTGTTTGTCAGTCCGATGTTGGTTTTATGTAGTTTCACATTCTTTACAAAACAAAGATAATATGGTGTTTTATTAACAAATTACAATTATAAAGAAAACATTCAGGTGTTGACAAACAAGAATTTATTAACAAAACTGCTGATGTCGTATGTGTGAAAGCTGAGTAGATTTGCAGTAATGTGACATCATCAACAATCGAAGGACCCCGAGCCGATCCTGTACTGACACCGGCTCCGGTCCAGGTTTCAGCTCCTCTGCCCCGCTGGGAGGGTTTGAAACACCGCCATCACCTGCTGCAGCCTGTGACGGGGTGCTGCGGGCGCTCTCCCCACCCGCTGGGGGGGGGGGGGTTGAAACACCGCCATCCTCTGCTGGAGACCGTGGCGCGCTGCTGCGCCCGCGTTGTTTATTCTGTTATTGTTACCGGTACTTGTCTTACAATGTGAAATGCTTGGTCTCAGATTTTGTAAGAAAAATAATAAAATTTCCCCCCAAAATGCGACATATATGTTTTTCTCTTCTTCGTTATACATTTTATGGCTGGTGCGACTTATACTCCAGAAAATACGGTACTCTTTTTGTAAGAATATAGGCGTACTCGTTTCGTGTTTGTTCGTTTTGTGCCTCATTTTTCCTCCTGTTAAGTTTTATGTGACCCCCTCCTCTCCACACATGATCCCGCCCCCAGTGCCGGGGTTGTAACAGCAGCCCATCAGGGGATGGGTGGGCGTGGTCAACAACAGCAGGCTCATTCTGGAGTGTACTGAAACTTTAGAGCTCAAATCCCTTCGAGAGACAGATTTTTTGCTAAATCCTTCATAAGTACGTTAGTTTGTTGTTTTTAACCAATCAGACTTTTTTAACCCTTTATTAAAACCAGCAAAAACCAGATTAAAAACAATTATTTTATTTACAACTGTGGCCTGGCAAAAGGGAATGGTTTGTAAAATAAAATAAAACAAATGTTAAAATGTTAGAGACCACTTAAAACTAAAAAAATATGATAGGACCCACATAAATCATAGAGTAGATCTAAAGTTTCAACACTGGCAATAACCTTTTATTAACCAGGAAGTCCCACGAGATTAGCGCCTCTGGCCATGATGACACATCAGGACAAAACAAGTCAAAGAGGAGGGCGTTTATGGAGTAAAGAGGGCGTCTGCATTAGAAATCCAGGACTAAAACCAGTATTTCGTTTTAGGTCACATCGTTTCAGCACCAACATTTGGCTGAGATCGTCTCCTTTTCTGAAAGCTTAATCTTCTTAATTCTGTCCCCATTTCTGCGCCATGAGGTTTGTGGCGGTACGGACCTGGATCCGGCAGTTAGCTCTTCAACTCTGCACAACATGTTCGTTTCTGCTTAACCGTGTTGCTGTAAAAGTAGCGATAGTTGGAGAGGATTATGAGTATTCTCTGTAGTCGTACCCGTCCCTCCTTCACGTGTGCCTGTAGGTGTGGATGGGAGAGTGTTTGGCCTGCGTTACGGGGCTGTTTACTCAGAGACCACCCTGTACAGAACCAAACCCTGGCAGCTTTTTAAAGGCCAACATCCTTCTGAAATCTGTCTTTTCAGTACCAAACCAACCGAAAGAAGTGAGAACATGAACAGCAGCATCATTCCAAGAAGAGAAAGAAATCCGGGAACCGTTAAAATCCCAATGTTCCAGCTGAAAAAGCCTGCTGCTCGTAATTCGTTTTCATTGTCGCAAACTACATAAATGTAAAATAAAAATAGATGTTTGGGTGGTTTTTACGGTAATTATCAACATCTGTGACTATGATGTCAAATGACAATTATTCATTTATAGATTATGAATAAATTTACTGCCCCTGCTGACGTGTCAGACAGATTAGGACTGGCAGTAGTCTGTAGTCCTCTGTTTAACCTTGAAAAGACAGATTTAGGATGTGGGAATGACTTCACGGCCCTAACAGTGGCGTGTCCAGATCTTTTAAAATGGGGTGGCCCAGGTGAGGCACAACTTTGTGCATGGGTGGAACCAATGGTTGTGCTTTTTTTGTTTTATCCCCAAGCCTTTTGTGGACAAAGAAAAGCCTATTTAAAGGTAAATTAGTGTGATGGCACCTGGGGTGGCCAATCAGATTCCAAGGGTGGCATGTGCTACGCCAGGCCACTCCCTGGACACGCCCCTGGGCCCTAAAAACTAAATGTGAAGTTTAAAGAGATGAGAGTTGTGGTTGGTGTTGCCGCTGACTTTGTTCACGTCTGGATCCGACCCGTTTGGAGCAGAATGGTACAAAACATCTCATCCTGCACGTGAACAAGACGGCAGGCGGGGTCACGGGGTCGCGACAAACATGCAAACAGCAGAAGTATGTCATTATAAATGTTTCATTCCAATAAAAGTGATGTGATTCCTTAAAACGGTCTGGTGGACTTCCTTCAGGCCTTCGTGTTTAATGAGAAACGTCAAACAGAAGTTTGTGTTTTCATGTTCAGTTTGATGACGTTTATTTTTACTTTTCTACGGCACAGATGCACAAATGGGAGGTGTTCATAAAAACAGACAAGACCGTTTTCCAGCAAACTGAGCTACTTCAAATAATTTAGTCTGGAAAGTAAATAAATACGAATACGCCCATTTAAAGTCAAACATCAGTTTTTTTAGGCGTTTTATGGGGTCAGCGAACGCACCACAGCTGAGCTCAACTGCTTTTCTATTTTATGTCAGCAGGTCGGCGCTGAACAAGAGTTAGGGATCTGAACCAGGTGTGTGTGTGTGTGTGTGTGTGAGAGAGACAAGGTACACATGCAGATTCTTCTCATCTGTTTTATGAAGCTGTAAGAGTTCACATTCACCTGGTTTCCTCTGTTATTTAACCATGAACAGCGTTATGGCCACCAGCCTGGCCTCTTCAGGTGCAGGAGCCAGGCTCACCCCGCCCCTCCTCCTCCTCTTCTCCAGGCTGCTGAGGAGCCCAGCTGAGCTGAATCCTCCTGATGACCCACACCCGGGGTAAAAGGCTGCAGGCCTCGTTTTGGTTTTAACACCTTCGTTTTGATGAGTTTTAACTTTAATAGTTTTAACTCTGAGTGATCCAAATGGATCTTTGTTTGATGTCGACCTAGTTGACTCTGTTTTAAGGTTAACATCGTAGTTTACCGACTTTGGGATTTTAAAACACTTGGGTGTTTTCGTAGTGCGTCGGTTTTTATTATCAACTTGTGTTTTTTTAAAACACCTTCTGTTTCGGTAACCCGGTGTTTTAATGTTGGTAAGTGGTCCTTTAAATGTTAACCTTTTAGTCTTGATTTTGTTTGTTTGGGCATTATTTTAAAAATGCTTTCCATCTGTATGCTCTTGTTTTTACAACCTTTTATAACCAAATCATTTTAAAAATATTTCATGTATTTAGAAAACTAAATATTTCTGTGTACGGAGAAGAAACAACAAAAACAAAATGCTTACGATCATTTTAATATTTACTTTTCCCCGGTCAGCTTTGCTTTTCCAGATGAACTTACTTTTAATACGAACATTAAAGTTGTGCATTTGTTCATTTCTGTCCGTTTCTCCTGATTTACTCTCCTTTCTTCTCAGATTTACTTTTCATGTGACTCATCGTTGCGTTTTCTTCACTGTGAGCCAAACGGCTGTTTTCCTTTCAAAAGAAGACTTTCTGCAGCTTTTACTGCGAGGCAGAGACGAGGTCGGCAGAGCACGGCCCATTTGAGAGTTAAACTCATCCAGCACTGTGGCGCCACTGCTGTCTGGCTCAAAGGCACTTGGACCAGTCCGAGTTCAGAGAAAGTGTCCCAAGCAGAAATGGTGTAGAGTCAGAGAAGTTGACCTTTGATCTCTTCCACTTTTCTGTCCAGCTGCTCTCCCACAGCCAGTAGCTCCTCCCTCTGCCGCTGCAGCTGGCCTTGAGCCTCCCGCAGCCGCTCATTCAGCTCCAGGTAGCGGCGACACTGCAGGAACCGGTGCTCCACCTCACTGTCTGCAAGGAGGGACCATTCTGCAGAGAGCAGATGAGACCAAAGCTCAACAACCAGAATCCAGAATGATGGAGCAAGGCCATGAAACACAAGCATCCCCGATTTTATAAAGAATATCATTCTTAGCCATCTTAAACTGTTTTGCTCGTTTCTTAAACATGATTTAACCAAGATGTTGAACATCAAAACAGAAATGGGCTTTTATTGTGAAGTGTTAAACAGAACAAGACAAGTTTTGATGTAAACTAAGAAGATAACCGTGTTTGTTCTAAGGCTACTGGTCATCTATGTGGACTCGCCTTTCCCAGTTTTCTCCAGGACGTTGAAGACCGGATCATCAGGAGCAGCCTTGCTGATGTCCTCCAGGATCTGGTCCACATTAGGAAGTTCTGGGCGGCTGAGCAGAACCACACGTTTCTTATTCTTAGAGCCAATGTTCATCTTAGACGACAAATCCACCTAAAACACAGTTCACGCTGATGATGGAGGAAGAGGTCACGTGTCTTACATTTAAATACATGAAATACGATTTTTTTTTTTATTTTACCAATTCGGCATAAACAAAAACCATCAACACCCAAATTTAACTGTTAGCGCTGATACACCAGAATTAGCTTAAAATGCAACAATATTCGTAGGAAAATAATGGATTTATTAGTCTAGCGGGAACATTTCAAGCCGAACTTTTCAGAACAACCCAACAATTGTTATGAGATGAAAATAACGTTAGTGACGGAAGTAACATTAGCTGGCAGCCGATTTTTGTTTAATTTGGACGTTTCTTGTATGAAACTCGGGCTGCTCACGCAGCTCGCGCGGCGCGGAAGCGTTCTCTAAAGTTTACCAGAGTTGATTCTTCACGGAGGAAACCTTCTGATGTGTCTGCTCTCAGCCCGTCGGCAACGACTTAAACCGGACTGCTCATGGAAAACAAACGTTTCTGTAGTTTATGAACGACGAGCAGCCAAAACGACCCGGACGTTCTTTAACAGCCAAACCGGAAGTTCATTAACAGCCTACATCAAAACGTCACAAGCCACGTCGGCAGAGCGTGTTTTTATGTTTTTGTACCGTGATTTTTTTTAGATATTAAAAAAATAAATAAAGTAATAAAAAAGTCATGTGATTTTGCTACATATAGTATTTGTATATTATGTAATACATGTTCATGTTTATTTGTTCAGAGACTTGTTAAAGGCGTTGAACACTGAAAAACATGTTTTAATTATTATTTCTGATAAACAGGCACTCTAAGTGTTTCATGCAGGCTGAACATGAAAATAGTCTCCTACATCTATCTCCTGCATTAGCTTCTGATAGAAAACTGACGGGGAATCTCTAGGAAAGCCTGGCAGATCTACGTGACACTGTCACTAACATTCATGGGCTCACCCATCTTGGCTAACGACGGGGAAGGCTGCTGTTGCTTTAGAGTCCAGGAAACAGCAGAGAACGTCTCACCTAGTAGAAGCTGCCCCCGCGACCCAACTCCGGATAAGCAGATGAAAATGGACAGATGGATTTTACATGATTTCTGGTGATAAATTAGTTTAAAAACTATGCCGAGAGGAACCAGCTGAGGTGGCTCAGGCACAAAAAATGTGAGGAGCCGTTTGAGAACCGAAAGAGTCGATTAATTTTAGTTTAGTTTAGCCGTAAAAATTGGTTCAAACAACGTTGGAACCGGTTCATTTCATTGTGTTTATTTCTTAATGCTGATTTTTGCTAATCATTTATTGGGCGTTGTACCGGTCTGTCGTGGTGATGAGAGCTGAGTCAGAAGGCGAAGCTCTCGATCTACCGGTCGATCTACGTTCCCACCCTCACCTATGGTCATGAGCTTTGGGTAGTGACCGAAAGTACGAGATCATTGATACAAGCGGCCGAAACGAGTTTTCTCCGAAGAGTGGCTGGGCTCTCCCTTAGAGATAGGGTGAGAAGCTCAATCATCCGGGAGGGGTTCAGAGTAGATCCACTGCTCCTCCACACCGAGAGGAGCCAATTGAGGTGGCTCGGGCATCTGGTTAGGATGCCTCCTGGACGCCTCCCTGGTGAGGTTTTCCAGGCACGTCCAACCGGGAGGAGACCTAAATGAAGACCCAGGACACACCAGAGAGACTATGTCTCATGGCTGGTCAGGGAACGCTTTAGGAATCCCGTGGAGGAGCTGGTCCAAGTGGCTGGGGAGAGGGAAGTCTGGGCCTCCCTGCTTAGGCTGCTGCCCCAGCGACCCGACCCTGGATAAGCGGTCAAAAATGGATGGATGGATTTATTTCTTCTTGCACCAAGTACCGCAGCAGTTTCCTAATGTTGTGATTCTCGCACACATGGCAATAAAACCTTCTGATCCTCTTAAAGGTGCCGGGAGATCCCATCACTACCACAGACGTGGCTGAAATGGAGGCGCCACGCCCTCTGATGTCCTGGCGGACAGCACACTGTAGCCCAGAGCAATCGATCACAAAGTTCATGATCAGTCAGAAGAAAGTAAAAGCCAGAATAAAAAAGACCAAGGGGGGGGGGGGCAAAAGGTTTTAATCAGTAAAGTGAGATTTTTTTTAATCTCTAAATGTTGAGTGGATTCTTTCTCATTCAACTCCAGAAACTGACAGAAGCAACATTTCAAATATTTTATTTTTAATCAGAATATTTTACTTTTGTGAACTAAATAAATAAATAAATGAGTTCCAATAAGTAGCAGAAAAAATTTAAATGTATTAAAGATAATTTTATTAACACAAAACCTTAATTTAGACTTTATTCATCTGTTTCCTTCGTGTTCATCATCCCGGTAAACACGCATGAATCGGGTCAGTCTGTCAGATCCAGCAGGAACTCGTGGACCTCTCTGCTCGTGGGCAGCAGGTTCTCTTCTCTGATCTTCTCCAGCCTTCTGATGCTGTCCTCCCTGTAGAAGGACTGATGTGGGACAGCTGCTGCTGTCATGTAATATTTTACCGACCTGTGCTTCTCCTTTTGACTGAACTCTAAATATTTTGCATAATAACTGCAAACCATCTGCTCTCCTTCAGCGTCCAGGTCAGTTCTCAGCAGTTCCTGAAACATTTCCTCAGCTTCTGCTCGCTGATTTAATTTTGCGTGAATGTTTGCCAGAGATGTTTGCATCTGGAGAGAGGAATGAGGGTAGAGAGCGATGACCTCTCTGTGGAGACTGATGGCTCTGTGCATCCGGCTGGGCTCCAGGTGACTGTTGCTCTGCGAGAAGACTTTCCTCTTGTAGCAGATTGCAGCACATCTCTTTATGTAGCGTGCACCTGGATGCCTTTCCAGAGCCTCCTCTGCTAAATCGATAGCTTCATCCATGGAGACGTGGATCCTGTAGAGCCGCAGTAACGGTTTGATGCCGCTGTAGCTGCTCACCGGCTTTGCTAAAACTCTCCTGGCCAACTTGTGTGCCTCATCCTGAACTTTTGCTCCTTTCTGAGCTCGAGCTTCCAGGTAAAGAGCAGCGAGGTACAAGTTATCTGGGTCGTGCTCCTTGGCAATCTTCATTTTCTCTAAGATGTCCACATCCATGTGTGCTCTTTGGTGCATGAAGGCATTTACTAAAGCCAGCACTCGGCTGGTTTGCCACTCCACCATGTCTGGCTGCATTCTGATGGCCCTCTGGAAGTAATCTGCAGCCAGCAGCTTCTCGCTGCTGCTAAACTTCATCAGAGTCCAGGCCTTTTCAGCACAGATCTCTGGATGGGGTTCATCCAGGCACGGAGACGGATATTCACTCATCAGGGCCTCCACCTTTGACAGATATCCCTGACTCTGGGCTTGCTCCCCCAGGTGGTGGTGCAGCCAAGCCAGATTTCCGTAATTCACCACCAGCCACGGGCCCTCATCTGAGACGGTGTTCCTGAGCTGTCGGAAAGCCTCTGCGGCCCTGCAGAAAAATCGCAGCGCCTCTTTGACGAAGCCCAGCTGACAGTGAACGAAGCCCTGCAGGTTGTAGATGTGACCCAGCCAGCAGTATCCCTCCTCTGAGCCGATGTCCTCCAGCTCGTCCCGCAGGCGGAGCAGTCGGGATCTGCTAGGAGCCAGATCCCAGGTGAAGTGGCACTCCAGGACCTCCAGTTTGGACCAAAGTCCTGTCTGACTCTGAGCAGAGCTGAAGGACATCAGAAAGGACAAAAGTGAACTCACAGACAACAGGTTGAGTTTAGATGTTCAGCAAAGGAGGAAAACAAATAAGGACAAAGAGTGAAAGAAACGATTGGAACGAGCGCTCTGAGGGAGATGAGACAGTAAAGTAATAACTAAGGATTTCTCCATAAATAAAGTCAATCCGGTATTAATGCAGACATCTGCACTCACCTCATGGTGCAGCTCAGACTCTGCTCTTCTAAACATCCCGGCTCCCGTCCAGCTCCTTTTCTTCAGGTGCAGCACCATAAAACGGGTAAAGTTCAGCTGGAGCGGCTGTAAACCACGTCAGCGGGAGCAGTTTGGACTCCGAGGACGGAAATAAAACCAGCTTCATCCGTGAGCTGGTTTCATTTCTGTCCTCCAGCTGTTATCAGCCCAACAAAAAGTGACTTCACACGTTTATCCGGGGCTAAAGAGGACGCTACTGGGCTGTTCTTCTCAAAAGGTTAAAGGTCAACTGAAGCAATTGTCAAAGTGGGAGTCTGTCCATCTGTTCTCACGGCTGCAGACGGAACAGATTCATGATGGACACCTGGACCCTCTCCAGCTTCTCCTGGTGGGCCACGTCAGAGAAGACTCCCTCTGGGTCTCCTCCACAGACGTGTAATAATCCTGGACAAAGCCTCCCACTTCCCTCCTCATGAGGCCAAAAGGGCGGTTCCCACATACGCCATCTTGGCTGTGTCACACGTGTCGTTGCCATGCCCAGACAATCCAACAATCCAGGAAGTAAATGGCCGTGTTCGAGATGAGCCAGTTCTGCGCAGATTAGAATACCAGTGATCGGCGTGCGGTGCATGCCGGTTGGATCCGACTTAAAGCTGCATTCCGGAGTCTTCCCCTTTCAAAAATGATGTATGATTGTTCAGAAATCCGTTAAAATGATTATCTCATCATGTGCTGTGATCAAATGTAAGCAATATGTCTTTTTTTTACCTAAACATGCCCCCTGCCCCACAGAGCTCCATTCAATAGGGAACTGAGCGCCGACCAGAGCTAACCAACTGTGTTAGACTACCGCTTATTTGCTTCAAATTTAAGGAATACCTCGGCTGATGCAGAGTTGATGAACGTTTCACGGACAAGTAAGTCTCTAAAATATAAATATATGAAAACACAACATGACATGAGAATAATACTCGTAAAACAGCGTGTTTTAGCTCCGTTTGTCGGCTACAGAAGCACGTTTATAACCAGAAACGTGAAGTCGCCATCTTAAACAAACAGAGGAACAGACTTTTTGTGTGATGTGCTTGTCAGCCACTAGATGGTGCCATCAGATAAGAGAAATACTCCGGAAAGAAGCTTTAACGCCGACTTTTGATCCAAACATCCTGTGGTTGAACGTTAAATATTAGTTGGTCACATGTATTCTGTAAATCATGTCACGTTGATGATGACAACTTTACAGGCCATACAGAGAAATGTGATTACGTTCTTTTGTCACGTTTCCTATGAGCACTAAAACTACAGCTGCTAACCTTTACTTAGTGTTACAGTCATGTCTCCATAAGCACATGTCTACAACACATGATCTCCACACGCAGGTGAGGATGTGTTTCAGTTGCTAACAGGCACCAGAGTGTTACACAATTATGAACGCTAATGCGATTTCTTCAGCCATCGTCACCCGCAAGCTACATGTAGAGAAACCTGTCCCACTTAAACGCAGGCTTTTAGCCACTCCCACCGCTGCGTCCGTCTGCTCTCACCTGTTTTCCAGGCGAGGCGCCGCTCATCTCAAACAAGGCCATTCTCACATGCTTGTGAAGGCACCTGAATGTGCGAATGAGGATATGACTGTAACACATTCTAAGTAAAAGTTACCAGCTGTAGTTTTAGTGTGCTCCTATATATATATATATATATATATATATATATATATATATATATATATATATATATATATATATATATATATATATATATATATATATATATATATATATATATATATATATATATATAACCATTTTAGGTTTAAAAAACCTACATGGCCCCTTGATGCTTTGTGTTGTTTCTGCACGACTGGCATTTAAGGGCACACTCTGCAGTTTTTCTTGCTTTTAGCACCCCCTAGTGTCCATTATTAATTATCTGTGGTCCAAAATGAAACCAATCTCCTTGCTGTGCCTTTTTCTTTTTAACACCCAAATCTAACAGCTGAAATGTCTCCCCAGCCTTCTTTAGTGTCTACAGGAGTGATTCATCACTAAATTAAACAAACAACTGTGTCCATGATCCAAAACAAGCAGGAAACATGCAGGCAGCAGCACAACAGGCGGTGGCCCAGGACTCTGAGGTATCCTGGCCACAGAGGGCGGTGGGGTCTGAGTGACATTTCACTGTTTCAAGATGCTGATTGAAAAATATGAACAACTTTGCCTTTAGGATGAGTAAATCTGTTTTGTGTTTGATGGAGAATAAAAACGAGGAATGGGGAAAAGGCAAAGACTGAAACTTTAAACAACTATATAACCATAACATAATCATCGGGGGAAGTTTTAATGTTTCTATCTAAGAATGAGACTTTTGAATGAATGATTTTGGGATTAACGGATGCTCATGAGGCACCTCCTCCCTCACCGCTCCACCTCCTCATTAAAGCAGATTGTTGCTGTGAGAGGATTACTACCTGCCAGCTGCCGGTCCAGGATCCTTTCCTCTCTGCTTCTCTTTGAGGACGTTGTTGGAGACCATGGGACTGCTGGGTGTTCTCACCTCCATCAAGGACCGAGCAGAAAAGTTTCTGAACGAGAAGAACGTGGTGACGGATTTTCTGGGGAAGGTGGAGGAAAAGACGGGGATCAAGAAAAAGGTCCTGGCTGTGGGTATGTGAGGAAGCTCCTGCTGTGTTCAGGTGATGTAAGGTGTCCGTGGTTCTGGGTGGATTCTGTCCAGGTGTGACACAACGGTACCCGCCTGGACGAGTCCGAGAAAAGAGGATTCAGTTAATCCTCCTGTGAGGAGATGCAGCCAAAGCTTCTGTTTATTATTCTGCATTATCAGACTTTAAAATACCTCCTCATCTCACTTTTATGTTCCTTTCAGTTGCATCTGATTTCATGTTTGTTGGTTTTGGTTCAAACAGAAACCCTCTGAATTTGACATCGTTAGACGTTTCCTTTTGTTGATCCGCCTTCCCCAAGACCGTGTTCTGGTGAAGGTTCCCAGCAGGTCCTGGAATTAAAGCGGCTGAAACTCTTTATTTTCCTACAACTCTGCTCTGAGTCCCATCCTGACACAGCTTCAGAAGTCCACATTTTAGTGGCTAATCTTTATCACGCACTTCCTGTTTTAAATCCCAAACTACGGGAGTGTCTTGTGAGCTACTTTTCCTTTAAGGAGCTCTGGCTACAGCCGGTGCCCTACAACGTTCTGCTCAAACTTAGAAAACTCCTGGGATGACAAGCAAAATGAAGTCCTGCTGTCCTGAACATTTTTATTCATCTCTGGAGCCTCTCCTCCTGTTGATTCTCACTAAACATCTGTGAAATCTTCTGAACCCTGTCTACTAAGCAGAGTGCACTTGGAGGAAGTGTGCAGTAAGGCTTCGAGTGTGCGGTATACAAGTGTGCAAATAATCGCTGAACTGGAACAGGGAGCGTTGCGTGATCGACCGCAATGCATGCAGGGATGCTGGTCACTGAGCTACTTTTTATAAAAACCTTTATTAACAACTTTCAAACAAACAACCAAACATCCATCCGTTTTCGGCCGCTTATTCGGGGATGGGTCACGGGGGCAGTAGTCTAACTGGGAGGCCCACCCTTCCCTCTCCCCAGCTCCTCTGGGGGAATCCTGAGACGTTCCCTGGCCAGCAGAGAGACATAGTCCCTCCAGCGTGTCCTGGGTCTTCCTTTAGAGCTCCTCCCAGTTGGACCTCACCAGGGAGGCGTCCAGAAGGCATCCTAAGTAGATGCCCGAGCCACCTTAACTGGCTCCTCTCGATCGAGAAGTTGGCTCTCTGTAACAACCAATTATTTAAGTAAATTTGTTTTGTCTAAAGCATTCAGAGCATCAAATAATCATCCTACAATGAACTACTTTTATACTTGAATGTGCTACCTTTTTTACTTTAGTGTCTGCCCTGGGATTGGGAGATGGGGGTTCAAATCCCAATCGGGTCATACCAAAGACTTTTAAAAAATGGGACCCAATACCTCCCAGCTTGACACCATCGACAAATATATATATACCGGACGATTCCTGTACATAGGCTCATATTAGAAGTTGTTAATTTGAAATGGGAGGTGGCCACCACCGCCATTTTGATTGTGTCACACGTCTCGTCACGCCCAGACAATCCCATAAAAGGGAAAAGAGGTGGAGCTGAAGGTGGGGCTGTAAGGCTGGGATCAAATGATGACACCCGTCGAACAGTGATGTAGCTACAAGCTAACCCAAAGCTAACGCGGAGGGGGGAGCTAAGCTAACAGAGGTAGCTACCTAGCAAACTGTGCACAACACTGGAGCTTCTGAGTCAGAGATGTGCCAGGCTGACCGCTGGGTAAAACCGGGTGGAACATAGAGGTTTCCAACCGAGAGCTCCACAAGCCGGCAGCCGCGCAGAAGACAGGCCCCGCTGCGATGCGCCGAGCTGCCGCTGAGGGGAGGGGACCATACCGATAGTGGGAGCCCAGCTCCACCAACATGTTATATTTCATCCCATTTTCTAAAGTGCAGCATTATGTTAAATGCACTGGGTTTTACCCTATTACATTTAAATTTCATGGTTAAACAGTACATGTTAAAATCTAAGCTCAGCTCGGCAGTGACCTAAAATACATAAATATAATTTTACTTACCGAAATAAATGAAGTGGAGACTCCTTGGACGCTCTATTAGTGCAATTAATGCCACAGCAAGTCATTTTGTCCAACAATTGCACAAAAAATGTCCAAAAAGAACGCACACACGCTACAACTAATGGTCTAAGTTGAGAGACTGAAAATGACCAAACAGTTTCCAGGCCAGACCGAGGCTCTACTGGAGCTAGCTCTGTGGTCACGTGGGTCTGATGCTCATTAATTATACAGAATTTTAGGCTTTTAATACACTTAAACAGAAGAGTGAGAAAAAAATTCACCCCCCTCAGAGTTGTCATGAGTGTAAACTAGATCATTTAAACCAAAAACATGTTCTGGTACCAGACTGTAAACATACCATGCCAACGTTATTTCTATAGCACAGTTTAAGACACAGCGTGAGAGCTGACCGAAGTGCTGAACAGGCAGGATCAATTAAAACAAAAGTAAAAACAATAGGAAGATAAAACACAACAATAAAAACTATAAAATCCTAATAGGATGACATGGATCACTGTCTAAAAGACAAGTCATAAAAGTAGGTTTTTAAACGAGATTTAAAACAGGCAGAGAGGACGCCAGCCTGACTGTAATGTACAGTGAGTCCTAGAGCATGGGGAAGCATGGTCAAACGCACGTTCACCTCGTGATTTGTAGGCCATCCGGGGAGTGCAAAGCAGTAGACGGTCAGCTGACCTCAACATACGAGTAGGTACATATGGAGTCAGCAGGTCGGACAGATATGGAGGAGCTAGGTCGTGTAGGGCTTTAAAAACAAACATCAATATCTTAAAATGCACACAAAATGTGATGGGGAGCCAGTGAAGATGTTCCAAGACTGGTGTAATATGGATACAGTATGTCGACTCGTGTTTGTTAAAAACCTAGCAGCAGCATTTTGGACAACCTGCAACCGGTTCAGGGCAGAGACAGGAGTTCCAACTAATAATGCATTAGCGTAGTCCAAGCGAGAGATGACGAAAGTGTGGATGACTGAGGCCAAGTGCTTACCCTTTAAGATCGGTCAAATGAGATAGGCGGCGTAACTGATAAAAACAAGACATTTTGCCCATCTGAGCTGCCGTAGTGGCCGGCCGCAATTTTAGATTGGTCTCCATTCACCCCGAGTGCATTCATTTCTATTGAGGAAGGTGCTTACTTACCCAAATATAAAACACAGTTTATCAAGCTTTTTCACAAAATCAGACACAAAGGTATGGCATTACAATTAAAAAATAAATATAAATAAAAAAATATTTCAAATATCAAACCCCAGCAGGTAGGCTGGAAAAGTAATCCCATGTGATCTGGTTTCAATTGTACACCGGTTGTTGCAACCATAGGCTGCACAAAAACGGGCATAGGACCAAACTTTATTAACAATCCAAACAGTTCTCGAAACGGTTATCAGAAGAACAAAGGATCTGTAGAAGATTTACTCAAATGCACTGATGACTGGCTCCTGCCTTTGTTAATTACTGTGTTACGTATATGGTGGCCTTACACTACAAAGAATAGCTAGTGCTATTTCTTTGTTGTTTTCCTTTACATGCTCTGATGTTGATGTCGATTTATTACTACATTTTGACTTAATCTGACTTTGTGTTAGATGTTGAATTCCCTGCTGGATACCCAGCCTGCATTGACTTTGCCGAGAGACCTATCCAATATGGCGGCGACGCTGTTACGCTCTCCAGCGCGTCACAATTCCAAATGACGCTCACGACGCAAGGATATCCCAGCATGCTTTGCAATGCGCGCCGTCCGTTGGCGTTTCCAACAGAAAGGAGAAACAGGAGCGCTGCGAAGTTTTAAAGGTAAGTTTAGTAAAGGATAGCGGTAGAAAACTAAAAGACTTAAATTGGTTCTGTTTGTAGACATTTTATGTTTATATATTTATTTTTTGAATGACATTTTAGACAGGAATCCCTCAAAACGAGCCTTTATGGCGGTTCGTGGTTATTTCTGTGTACGTGTTGCCCGGTGTTGTGCCATAAATCGACTCGCTGCCAAAAAATGATTAGCCACCGCGGGATCGCGCACGGTTAGGGTGATTGCATTTCTAGACGAAATTCCCCGGGATTTCGCCCTAAAACTCAGCATATCTAGCAATATGGACATTCAGAAAGCAGAGGTAACCTCTTCCAGTACTTAAACAGATGTTTATCGCGGATATTAGTTTTAACAGTTCGGAAGTTGTTTTAAGTGTTGCTATTTGTCTTAAACGTTCAAAATGAGGATATATTAATGCTTTTTGCAATATTTGCGATTGAAAGATGGTTTGTGGTAAGAACTGGCTTTCTTTATGTTACAGTCTTGATACTAAAAAAATTAATAAACAAGGTTATGTGTATTGAATGTAAACGTTGTATAAATGTAAATAAACATTTCATCAGCGATTTGATTTTTTTCCCCTTCCTTTCTTTAGTCCACTTGACATGGAGCCACAGTTAACTAGTTTGGGGCACATTTTTACTTGAAAAACAGTATTTAAACTGATCTAGCTTTGGCTTTAATGACACTGTGTTGGTTACTATCTATACATTACGTTGCTCTATTTAAAAGTAACAAGATAAAAGCACTTCAGCACATAAAATTAAGATTGTCACTTGCCAAATAGAGACTACACCCTCCTGTTTACCTATAAGAAACGCCTCAAAATATATTTAAATTCTTTATTGATGATTTAATTGTAGACAACTAAAATGGCATTTTACTTGCCAAAAAGTGATTGAATTGCTCAGTTTTTCATGGAGGCTACAGTTGACCAAATAAGGGTTTTATGTATTATCTGTTGATGTTATTGTGCTCATACTGTCTACTGTGTCATCATAAACACCCCAAAAATGGCAACAAAAAAAAAAGATAATTTCCCTTGCCAAAAATTGATCACAGAGTCCTGGTCATCTGTAAAGGGTTAAATTTACCTAAATATTACTTTATTTATTATCTCTTGATGTTATTGGTGCCATCACAGGATGGGGCGCACTGACAGAGGCTCGCCACCATTTAATTCAGTCATTTGTTATTCTTCCAATCAATTATTAACCAAAACCTCCTGCTTTATGCAAAACATGAAATGATTTTCAGCGTACCGATCTTTACAGAAAACATAAAAGCCCTAAAAAACTGCACATAAAATATATTTAAAAAACTAAATTCACTTATCACTTAGAGCAGTAGTTCCCAAACTTTTCAGCCTGACCAACAGATGTTCCTTCGTATTTTTACGTTATTTAGATATTTTCAGTATGTGTGGAAAGTNTTTATTTATATATAAATCTCTTTTTAAATTTTATATTTTACTTTTTTTATGATTATGTGGCACACTTGACTTCCATACCTTCCATAGTCAATATTCTGCTTCATAACCAGAGTCAGTCATTACCAGACAAAGTGATCAGTCAACAAAGACCAGACCTGCCGGCAATTATACGTTTTATCTAATATTTATGCTCCTCATGCTGCGCGCATCTCCTCCTCTCCCCGACTGGGAGCCTCACGGCGGCGGGAGGCGATTTTCAAACTCTAAAAACTCCCAAACTTTGCTCAGCCTGAAGGTTCCACATCTCCACTATCTTCTGGTGTAAAGTAGTAACTTCATGAGGGATCATATTTGTAGATGAGACTTGTTAAAGTCAGCAATGAGGCTTTGGCGCTTATAACGAGTAAGTCCCAACATGACAACAACGTACTGAAACTAGAACCAACACGCATAAACAGACAGATCGGTCCCGCCTACTTACCTACTTACACTGTTGGTCTTTTTTAAATACGCAGTAATTGTTGCTTCATCCTGCATCCTAGCAGCACTTAGGCGCCTCTGGAGTCGGTGTTTGTTTACGTCATGCTGCATTCAATGTAACTGGAAAAAGGAGCTTCAAGCGCTTAACCTCCGATTTTGTTTTCTTTCTGGCCTTAGTTGGGGGGGACGGATCGGGGTCGATCTGAATTGGGGGGGGCAGATCCCCCCTGTCCCTCACCCTATCTGCGCGCCTGCTTTCACACACACGTTTTGGAAAGACATCAGCAGTTTAGTTAATAAATTCTTGTTTGTTAACACCTAAATGTTTTCTTTATAATTGTAATTTGTTAATAAAACACCGTATTATCTTTGTTTTGTAAAGAATGTGAAACTGCATAAAACCATCGGACTGACACAAAACAGAACAGTTCTTATATGTGAAGCCTTATCTGTTAGTATTGATGTGGAGGTCGTCTGTATATTTCCTTAGTTGTTATCTAAATACATTCTTTGACTCTAAATATTGCTTGGTGTCTTTCAATAAAGTTCTTATGTTTTATTTTGCCCCATTTCATCAACATCAAGAGCTTTTGAGGGTCACCGTTTATCATCTGCTTATATTTTACATTTCCTTTAGAAATTCAAACATATTTTCTCCAAAAAGTGTTGATTATTGGACTACAGGACTACAACCGCTAAGACTACAACCACAAATTTGTTCTGACCAATCAAAATCCTAACATGATAACGTCACTTCCGTTAGCTTCATGTTCAGCCAATCAACTACTTTGATGTCATCAGCAGTCGAAGGACCCCGAGCAGATCCTGTACCGACACCGGTGTTAAATTCAGTTGTTAGCCTGGCATGCCAGCGTAAAAAAATATATTACTACTATTACTATTACTACTAACATTACTACTAAACGTATTAAAGCCGCAAGGCGGGAATTGGGTCTGGTTCACTGGGCTGGGGAGTTCAGAGGATAAACGCTTCTCGTCATCAGCTTTAGGGACAAATAAAAGCTTTTTGTTGAGCTTAGAGGTGAAGAGTGAACCTGTTCACGCATGACCACAACAGTGCATTTGTGTTCTGCTGTGAAAGTACAGTTTAACACTTTATACAATTAAAAAAACTAGTTTGTGTGAAGAATATCATTTTTATCTTCTCGTGTGGATAAATGTAAAAAAGTGTCTGTTGCCTTTTTGTCACCTGTGATCTCTGATTTTCTCAGTTCAGGACTGCAGGTGTCCGGGGTCAGGAGAGGCTCGCCGCTGCAGCTTTCACTGGCTGTCCTCCTGGGAGAGAGGCCTTCTACTGGCATAACGTTAATGTTATTTAGTGGTTTGGTGTCTGAATGCTGGAATTGAAACAAATACTAACCGATAACTCATCTGATCATTCATTTTATTATTTACAGATGTTTTTGAACACATTACACAAACATAAAATGAAAATATGGTAAGGGGACAAGACTATTTATAATAAATGACAATTATTAAACGATGCAAGTGTGGAACATTTATGTACAGGTCATGCAGGATGTACTTTGCTAAGTGTCTTCATATGACTCGTCGTGATTTGGCGCTATAAATAAACTTAACTGATTAACCCGTGTGAATTTCCTGGATCATTTCTTTAAACCGAGTGAGCAGGTGGTTGGCGTGCTGCAGAAGGATCCCAGACGTGGATGGAGGGCTGGGCATTTCTGGCTCAAGGGTGGAACATGGTGCAGGGCGGTCTGCAGAGAACGCTTTGGGAGGCATCCTCGCACCGACCCATCTTCCATCTACAGGCTGGCTCGATCAACGGCTGTCACATCCCTAAAAGATGTTCAGCAAATATGCAATGAGGAGATGGTTTATGGATTCACCAGCAAAACAATTGTGACTCTTAAATAAAAGGGCAGCATGTTCTTTTCATAGATTCCTACATAAATAAGTTAACAGTAGTCGTGGGTTGGACCGCTGACCGCCTCCATACCAGCCTCTCACCTACAGCATCGCTCGCTCATCCTCCAAGGCCACAATGTCACCAGCGCTGAGGGAAATGTGCAGGATGGTGCATGCTGACATGTAATAACGGGGAGAAAATAGTTTTTATTGTTAAATTTAAAATACACATATGACCTGCTGTTGTGTCACTTTACAGCAGAACTACTGCGTATTTAATGATGTCTAGGTGACCGGTCACTATGTGGTCAAAGTGGACCCTTTCTGAACGTTACACTGCAGAAGAATAGTTATTTTCTGTTAAAAGAAAGCAGGGTATAATAAAAACTACAGATGGTTCACAGATTTAGGAAAGATCTTAATACACTAATGCCACTGTCAACTTAAGCCTGTTTTTAAAGCTTTTACACCCACTTTAAAACAGATTAAGGAGTTGTAAAAACCACA
>SSNQ01033996.1:153731-168240 GCA_006942095.1 Nothobranchius kuhntae
GTATAAGAGACAGCAAGGGCGTCAGTTTGTTTTCAGAATTGCTGGGGACAATAACCATACACTTGAGTGGGGTTTAAAAATTGCTGGGGACAATAAAGGCAGGGTTTTTGAAAGTAGGTGGGACACAGCTGCCAATCACAAATTTTGCCAGGGACATGTCCCCGGCATCCCCGGTTAAAATGAC
The DNA here is from genome assembly GCA_006942095.1 of Nothobranchius kuhntae. NCBI lineage: Eukaryota > Metazoa > Chordata > Actinopteri > Cyprinodontiformes > Nothobranchiidae > Nothobranchius > Nothobranchius kuhntae. The sequence continues at coordinate 153,916 of SSNQ01033996.1, forward strand.
GCCTATGCAATGAGGAGATTGTTTATGGATTCACCAGTAAAACAATTGTGACTCTTAATTAAAATGGCAGCATGTTCTTTTCATAGATTCCTACATAAATAAGTTAACAGTAGTCGTGGGTTGGCACCGCTGACCGCCTCCATACCAGCCTCTCACCTACAGCATCGCTCGCTCATCCTCCAAGGCCACAATGTCACCAGCGCTGAGGGAAATGTGCAGGATGGTGCATGCTGACATGTAATAACGGGGAGAAAATAGTTTTTATTGTTAAATTTAAAATACACATATGACCTGCTGTTGTGTCACTTTACAGCAGAACTACTGCGTATTTAATGATGTCTAGGTGACCGGTCACTATGTGGTCAAAGTGGCCCCTTTCTGAACGTTACACTGCAGAACAATAGTTATTTTCTGTTAAAAGAAAGCAGGGTATAATAAAAACTACAGATGGTTCACAGATTTAGGAAAGATCTTAATACACTAATGCCACTGTCAACTTAAGCCTGTTTTTAAAGCTTTTACACCCACTTTAAAACAGATTAAGGAGTTGTAAAAACCACATGAGAGCAGGTCCTGCTGTAGTTAAAATGTATTTAGTTCATAATTATCCACATTTTAATACTCTAGTGGCCTTTAACCTCCAACCATCCTGAAACTAACGTCAGCATGTAAGTCCTGAAGGCTTGTAGACTAAACTAGATGACTTCACCCAGGTTGTTCACCAGCCTGAGGAACAAACCTGGTGAAGGTAAGGCTGCTGGGGGGGGGGGGCTGCTCTATTATCGCTAGCTGTTAGCTGCCGCCACGGTTGCTAGGTAACGGGACCTACAGGCTGCAGTGGAGGGGGAGGCCAGACCGTCCGACCGCCGGTCTTATCGGTCGAGCAAGGACACGTACTCACGGGCATTCAGGCTCTGGAGTCGGACACACCCAGTTCCAACAGAAATGTTCCAAACAAGGTTCCCAACAGGCTTCCGGGCCTGCTGCAGCCTGTCGCCGCCCCGCTCCGCTGCCAGGAAGTTGGGAAACTCGGTCACCGCCCTGCCCCCACCCCTCCTCCACTCCACTTTAGCCATTGTTGGGCGAGAGTGTGCCTCACCGAAACGGTTCACACCGAAACTATTCCCTCGGTACCGCTCAGAAGACTTTACACAGGCGCTTATTCTTTTGAAGCGTGGAGGTTGTTTTTTCCCTGAAAAGAAGCAAAGCCAGCCAAAAGTCGAGAGCTACGTCACACGGAGCCCGAGAAGAGAGGAAAACTTTTCAGGAGAGGATTCCGGACGTTCTCCATTTTGAACTTTTGCACTCCGGTTCGTCTTCAGCGGATTGTGTAAAAACCACACGATGACGAGCGTCAACACTCCCAACATCAACTTTAAATGGGACCCCAAGAGTCTGGAGATCCGGACTCTGGCAGTGGAGAAGCTCCTTCAGCCTCTTGTCGCCCAGGTCACCACTCTGGTCAACTCCAGCAACAAAGGTCCATCTAACAAGAAGAAGGGACGCTCCAAGAAGGCTCATGTTTTGGCTGCTTCCGTGGAGAAGGCCACCCAGAACTTCCTAGAAAAAGGAGAAAAGATTGCAGAAGAAAGTCAGTTCCTCAAGGAAGAGCTGACTGAGGCTGTGGAGGATGTCCGTAACCAAGGTAATTCCATGCGCCAGGCGTCTGGAGAGTTTGTTGAAGACCCCTGCTCCTCTGTGAAGAGGGGCACCATGGTCCGTGCCGCCAGGGCCCTCCTCTCAGCGGTTACACATCTGCTGGTCCTGGCAGACATGTCTGATGTCTACAAACTCCTGGTGCAGCTTAAACTGGTTGAAGATGGCATGGCTAAAGTGTGCGGCGCTGGATCAGAGCAGGATTTGGGGATCCAGTATAAGGCTTTGATCCCAGAGGTGGACAAGCTGAACCACATGGCTGCTAAGAGGCAGCAGGAGCTAAAGGACGTCCAGCACAAGGACCAAATGGCTGCTGCACGTGGATTGCTCCAAAGGAACGTCCCCTTGCTCTACAAAGCGACCTGTGCCTGCCTGCAGCATCCTGATGTGGCGGCCTACAAGGCTAACCGTGACCTGATCTACAAGCAGCTCCAGCATGCGGTCTCAGGAATCTCCAACGCTGCCCAGGCCACGAGCACCGAAGACTCGGCGCTGAGCCAGCCAGGAGGGGCCGGAGAGCTGGCTTATGCCCTCAACAATTTTGATAAACAAATCATTGTGGACCCCTTGGCATTCAGCGAGGAGCGCTTTCGTCCTTCTCTCGAGGAGCGCCTGGAGAGCATCATCAGCGGAGCTGCACTCATGGCTGACTCTTCCTGCACACGCGATGACCGCAGGGAGCGCATTGTGGCTGAATGCAACTCAGTGCGCCAGGCTCTGCAGGACCTCCTGTCTGAGTACATGGGGAATGCGGGAAGGAAGGAGAGGAGCGACGCTCTGAACACAGCCATCGACAGGATGACGAAGAAGACCAGAGATCTCCGTAGGCAGCTCCGTAAAGCTGTCATGGACCACGTCTCGGACTCATTCCTGGAGACAAACGTCCCCCTCCTGGTCCTGATCGAAGCCGCGAAGAATGGCAACGAAAAGGAAGTAAAGGAATACGCTCAAGTCTTTCGCGAGCACGCCAACAAGCTGATCGAGGTAGCCAACCTGGCGTGCTCCATTTCCAATAATGAAGAGGGGGTTAAACTGGTGCGCATGGCAGCATCCCAGCTGGAAACCCTGTGCCCCCAGGTGATCAACGCAGCGCTGGCCCTTGCTGCCAAGCCCCACAGTAAGGTGGCCCAGGACAACATGGACGCATTCAAAGACCAGTGGGAGAAGCAGGTCCGTGTCCTCACTGATGCTGTTGATGACATAACATCAATCGATGACTTCCTTTGTGTGTCTGAGAACCACATCCTAGAGGACGTGAATAAGTGTGTCATCGCGCTTCAAGAGAAGGATGTTGATGGTCTGGATCGCACCGCCGGCGCTATTCGAGGCCGGGCCGCCAGAGTCGTTCATGTTGTCACTTCTGAGATGGACAACTATGAACCGGGGGTCTACACGGAGAAGGTTCTGGAGGCCACCAAGCTCCTGACCAACACGGTCATGCCACGATTCACCGAACAAATCGAGTCTGCGGTTGAGGCCCTAAGCACAAACCCCTCTCAGCCTGTGGACGAGAACGAGTTCATCGATGCATCTCGTCTGGTGTACGACGGCATTCGGGACATACGCAAGGCTATCCTCATGATCAGAACTCCAGAAGAACTGGATGATTCAGACTTTGAGACCGAAGACTTTGACACACGCAGCAAAACCAGCGTGCAGACCGAGGATGACCAGCGCATTGAGGGCCAAAGCGCACGCGCCATCATGGCTCAGCTGCCGCAGGAGCAGAAAGCAAAGATCGCTGAACAGGTGGCTAGCTTCCAGGAGGAGAAGAGCAAGCTGGACGCAGAGGTGTCCAAGTGGGATGACAGCGGCAATGACATCATCGTGCTAGCCAAGCAGATGTGCATGATCATGATGGAGATGACGGACTTCACCAGGGGAAAGGGGCCACTGAAGAACACGTCTGATGTCATCAGTGCTGCCAAAAAAATAGCAGAGACCGGATCAAGAATGGACAAACTGGGCCGCACCATTGCTGACAATTGTCCCGACTCATCCTGTAAGCAGGACCTGCTGGCCTACCTGCAGCGTATCTCCTTGTATTGCCATCAGCTCAACATCTGCAGCAAAGTCAAAGCGGAGGTCCAGAACCTGGGAGGAGAGCTGGTCGTCTCTGGGCTGGACAGCGCCATGTCTCTGATTCAGGCTGCAAAGAACCTGATGAACGCCGTGGTGTCCACAGTGAAGGCATCTTACGTGGCTTCCACCAAATACCAGAAGACCAAGGCCATGGAGTCCCTCAACATGCCGGCCATCTCCTGGAAGATGAAAGCTCCCGAGAAGAAGCCTCTGGTTAAGAGGGAGAAGCAGGACGACGGGCAGACCAACAAGGTCAAGAGGTCTTCTCAGAAGAAGCACGTGAACCCTGTGCAGGCTCTGAGCGAGTTCAAAGCCATGGAGAGCATCTAGCTGGAGGAGAACGCACGTTCTTAATCCAGGAGTTTAGGATTGAGGGAGCTTTATTGGTTGGACCAGTTCTTCAGATTAGCTTTAATCTTAGCATCGACCTCGGTAGAAACGGCAGCCAGAGGGGCGAGCAGCCGAACCTTTCCGTAACGTAGACGTGAGGAAAGAGCAGATTTAACAGATTAGTAATTCCAGGAGGCTTTTGATGATTTTCATACGATTTCTCATTTAATTTTGGTCAAAATACGTTTTGAACTTTATACACGAACTATGCAAAATCTCAGCTGCCTTATTCCATGTTGTGATTGTGGATTTTCTGCTGATTTAGACACGGTTCACCAGCAGCTTACTAACGTTTTCGTGTGTGAAATCCTAACGTTCTGCTTCGGGTTCCTGTAAACACTTCCTGTTCTGGAGCACCAGCTCGTCTGTCCTGCTGACACGAGTATAGGCTTTTGTTTTTGAGCGTCCATCAGACCGAACACCTTCCGAATTCAGTCATTTCTCTGCTCTTAAACCAGCGCCCTGCTTTTCCTGTGCTTGAGCCTGAGCGCTAAATCATGATTTTATTCCAACCCGTGTCTTTATAACAGATTTTTATCTTTTTCTGTATGTTTTAGTGCAAAGTGTCACGCGTGTAGTTGGTTGCTTTAAAGGTGTGCACAGCTCTACAGAAAGGAGTTGGCGTGGTGACATCTGGGGGGTGGGGGGGGTCAGATGTAGAATCAGAAGACACAGAAAAGTTCGGAGCTTTTTGCTGTAATGTTTGGTTTTGGATCTCGGGTGAAATCAGACTTTGCTGTGTTGTTTTTTATTATTATTATTATTAAAGAGCTGACTGCTTAGTGTGAACAGTTATACTAATGTGCCTGATGTCTATCTTAAATAAAGTAAACCCAGTGTATTGAAGCTGAAATCAAAAGAAAAGGAATAAAAGCCTGACACCAGGAGTGCCGCTTCAGTCTGTTTCTTTTGGTTTTTGCTACGAAATCTTAATGAGTCGTAATGTTAAACCGGGCAGAAGAGTTGGGAGGATTCTCCTTAAAAAATCCAAAGTTTGTTTTACGGTGATTTCTTTCATTTCTAATCAAAAGATGCTTATTAGTAGAAATTTTCAACATAAAATAACGAAGCATGGCCCTACATCAACAGCCGGGGTGTGTGTGTGTGTGTGGGGGGGGGGACACGCCTGTCCCGTCAGACGTCCGATACCAAACATCAGAAAGACTTCCTTACTCACCAGTCACACTGGGATTATTTCCAACCAGACGTCTTCAAACAAAACTGAACATTTTTTATTATTTAATTCTAAAAGGAATTAAAACCAAACGCCGCAGGTCTGAATCTGAAGGGCCAGAACAGGCCGTAACTGTTCACCTGGTAAAGTTTGTGCTCCAGATGTTCCCCAGCGCGTGAGACTGGCTCGTCCTGCTCTCGTGAGCTGATGGGTGATGTGATGTCAGCGCGGTGCCTGGCGCTTGCTGTCTCCCTCCGAGCGTTAAAGCTGATTATCCACAGAGACGAGCAGCAGAGCAGGATGGCCTCCATGACTGGACAGCAGCGTGAGCTGATCAGAGGTAGGAGGGATCCTCAACTTCCTCCGGGGTTTTGTTCTGCACCGGCGGCAGGGCTGGGAATCTGGCTGCAGGAGCTTTCTTCCACACACCCGGTCCTCGGCTCGAGTCTCTAAACGGTTTCTGTTCATCGTCCAGGTTTGTTTCCCACTGGTGGTTCTGTGCCTCAAAACTGGACTTTCATCATCATCATCATCATCTTTTCTCAGCAGCTTTTGGCTCACAGGAACCTTCACTGGTGTTGGCAGAGCTGTCATGTTGTAAACCTCACTGGGAGAAAACCGCATCACGTGAGGTTCAGTGAGAAACATCCACACAGACGAGCAGACTGAGGCTTAAACTTGTGTTAGCTGATGAAAACAGACGCTGTGAGCAAAACACACATCCTCAGTGATTGGGAGAACTCTGCAAACTCCATTTCTGTTCACTCATCCTGGTCACAGGGAAGCAGCTCCAGCAGAGAAACCCCAGCCTCTCCAGCAGCCTCCACCAGTGGGACCTCCGGGCGTTTTCTTGGCCAACATGGAGATAATCTCTCCACCGTGTCCTGGGTCGAACCAGGAGCCGCCTCCCGGCAGGACATGCCTGGAATACCTCCAGAATAACACCTGGAAGGCACCCAGGAAGAATCCTGACCTCATTTCAGAGCTCTGTCAGCGGAGGAGCAGCAGCTGCACCGAGTTTCTCCTGGATGTCCGAGCTCCTCACCCGGTCTCTCAGGCTGAGCCCGGCTGCCCGACCAAGGAAACTCAGTTCAGCTGCTTGTATTCATGATCGTGTTCCTTCAGTCCTTACCCAAAGCTCACAACATGAGTTCTGGAAACAGGGTCGCTGGGACTTGTTGCTAGATTTCTCATCTAATCATGATCTATTTAATGATAAAACAGAACTTTTCTAAAGCTAAATGAGTTAAAAACAAAACTACAGGTTTGGACCTAAGCGGACAATGAGACCTGCATGAGAGTGGACCTGATGTCTTTCTGCCTGCAGGTGCCGTCTCACTGACTGGACTCTACCTGGTGTACGGATATGGTGCCTCACTTCTCTGCAATCTTATCGGCTTCGCCTATCCGGCCTATTACTCGTGAGTTACTACCCTAAATTGTTGCACTCATCTGCTGATTTTTCAGTTCAGTTTATTTATAAAGCTCCAAGTCAGGACCAGAGTCGTCTCAAGGACCTGCACGCAGTAAACAGTACAGGTCAGGTCATTAAGCCAGTCAGTAACAAGTTTCCTATATAAGGAACCCAGCAGGTCGCATCGAGTCACTGACTAGTGTCAGAGTCTTTATAGCAATCCTCATACTAAGCAAGCATTTAGCGACAGTGGAGAGGAAAACTCCCTTTTAACAGGAAGAAACCTCCAGAGAATCCTGGCTCAGTATAAGCAGCCATCCTCCACGACTCACTGGGGATGGAGAACACACACACACACACACACACACACACACACACACACACACACACACACACACACACACACCCCTCTCTCACACACACAAACACACACACACACACACATACATTGTGATGTCTTAGTAAATATTCTATTTGGTGAGAGATAAACTTTATTGTATTTATCCTAGTGGATCTATAGTTAAACGGGTAAACTAGTAGTAGCACATCCAACGTCAAAGAGAGTAAAAAGTTATTATCAGGAGAGGGAGAATGTTTAAGTGGTTAGCAGCAGTGTGCTAGACGATGGCCCCCTCCATGAGGCCACCACAGCTCAGCAGAACATCGTTGTAGCTTCTTCTGGGGAGAAAAACACTTAGAGAGAAAATAAAGTTAACAGCTGAAATAGCAGGAAATAATACAGTTAAAGAGCAGATTGTAGAAGAAAGCAGTAGAGTGTGGAAAGTGGTCAGTGTATCCTCCAGCAGTCTAAGCCTATAGCAGCATAACTACAGAGATAACTCTGGATAATCTAGCCCAGGAGTCGGCAACCTGCGGCTCTGGAGCCACATGCAGCTCTGCCATCCATCAGGTGTGGCTCTCTGTGCTTGTAAAATAATGAATATTTAATCAAAATGTATTTCATTTGACTGAATTCATTTTTTGTCTGGTTGCCAATTCTAAATGTAAAGATGGACTTCTTTTCAAATCTAAACAGAAATGATAAAAGATCTAAAAAAAATTAAACAATGTTGTCCCTCTGCATCATAACCACTGCCACACGACTCACAGCGGTGTGCTGTGCAGTTTCTTGAAGTTTCCGTGTGTGTTTTGCACTTCTAGCACTGGTCTAAACCATAGATATGTACATAAACACACATATCTATGGTGTCAACAAACTGTACAGTGTGTCCAAAATGTTATAATTAAATAAATTCACTTAGTAGGAACATTTCACCCGTGGCCCAAACGCACTCCGTCCTGCTTCGCGTAAACCTGAACAGGTTCACTAAACATGTCAGAATCAGGTTTTATTGCCATACATGTGACAATCACAACATTAGGACACTGCTGCGGTGCAAGAAAAATAAATGATAAGCAAAATGAGATAAACACAATAAAATCATAATAATATAGGGAGAAGCAGCTAGTTTATACAAGTCAGTGTAGGTCAGAGCGGGTCAGTTCAGGTGCAACACCACAGGGTCACGTGACACTGGTCCGATCAGGCAGGGGCCAGAGAAAATATGGACTCTTTGGCAAACTTACACACCGAAGCAACATTAATGTTAGTGACCTCCGATTGGCGTAACCGGGTGTCGTTACCGCCAGCGTGAATAATAATCTTACTGTATTTATGCTTATCCTTAGCCAGCAGGTAAGGTTTAATGGCCCCAGGTAAACATTTAACGATGGTTGCTGGAGTCTCTAATGCCACGTTTCTGACTATGGAGCTGCCAATGATCAGAGTCGAGTTGTCAGTGGGTGCGTGACCGAGTGGGTTGGTGGTGGCCCACGGGCTGGGTTCTATGCTTCCTGCGTACCGTCACCCAGCCGGCCTGCTTGAGGTCCCGGTTGCTCGGGTTCTGCTGGCGGACCGCTAGGGGGTGGTTCTGAGCTAGTTAGCCCCGCGCTAGCTAAGTAGCTACGGCTATCTACGGGCTTGTCAACAGCGCGGAGTCGGGCCTCCAGTTCCGACACCCTCGCCTCCAAAGCTACAAAAATGCAACATTTATTACACGTACCATTATCACTAAAGGAGGCAGAGGAGTAACTAAACATCTGAGACAGAGAGCAAGAGACGGAGAAGCAGAGACAGAAGTAGCCATAGCTGTGCTGAGGCTAAGCTAACTGGGCTAGCAACCCGTTCAACACCAAATAAACTGCGTGCAAACTCAAATGGTTCCCTAAAAGTTAGGTGGAACAATAGAAAATGTGTGTTTTAGCGTGCGCTACAATAACTCAGAAATGTCCCAGTACAGAGAAATGTAATCAATTTTAGCGTGCCACAAACTCCGAAGCTACACGGAGCAAGACTGAAAACAGGAAGTGACGCTAAACGCCTTACCGCAGGAAGTGACACAAGCAATCATGAATTTAGGTTGACCCAAGGGGGCAGGAGAGACGATCTCTCTTTTTAATTCTCATCAGAACTCTAGCTGCAGCATTTTGGACAAGCTGAATACTTTTAACTACATTCTGTGGACTCCCTGAGAGTAATGAATTACAGTAATCCAGTCTTGATGTAATAAATGCATGAACTAGTTTTTCAGCATCACTCCTGGAAAGGATGCTTCTAATCTTAGCAATATTCCGAAGGTGGAAGAAGGAAATCCTACAAACCTGTTTAACGTGGGATTTGAATGACATGTCCTGGTCAAAGATAACACCAAGGTTCCTTACTTTTTCAGGCTGTGTGACTCCCACTAACACCTCCTTTAAAACACTTTGGTTCCCTGCAGAATCAAAGCCATTGAAAGTCCGTGCAAAGAAGATGACACAAAGTGGCTGACTTACTGGGTGGTGTACGGCGTCTTCAGCCTGGGAGAGTTCTTCTCTGATATTTTCCTCTACTGGTTCCCATTTTATTACGCCTTTAAGGTGAAAACTCAAACTCTGTGTGGATGCCATGAAAAACATTTCTGCCATTCAAATTTAAATCTTTGGCAATGTATGCTACCACATTTTAATTCCTGCCATGATTTGTGCAACCCTGCGGGCTGCATTGACCACTGGACTCATTATTCAGCCAGTAGATTGAATTCATGTTTGTTTTTTGTGTCGAATGCCTCCAGTGTTTGTTCCTGCTGTGGTGCATGGCCCCGGTGTCTTGGAACGGCTCCCAGATCATTTACAACAAAGTGGTTCGTCCCGCCTTCCTTCGTCACGAGGCCGCAGTGGACAACATGGTCAGTGATCTCAGTGGGAAGGCCATGAGCGCAGCTGAGAATCTCACCAGAGAAGGTAGAGCCGGTCCGAACCGTAAACCGCCTTCACCGCTGTTAGAGGAGGTTAACGATTTCCATCTGCTCCTGCCTCCTAAGTTCTTTCAACGCTGGTGAAGAATAAAGCTCTGGTGACGCCAGCACCGCCGGTCCCTCAGCCTGAAACTAAGAGTTTACCAAGTTCTTCCGTACAAGCACCAAAAGCTGCTCCGTCAGAGCTGAGAGAAAACGATAAAAGAGTAAGCAGATCCTTACACCAGTTTAGGCCAGTCTGGACCAGTTTAGGCCATTTTAAGTGATAATGATGATAAATGACCCGCAGTTGTATAGCGGCTTTCAGAGTCAGAGGACTCCAAAGCGCTTTACACTACAGAGTATCATTCATCCATTCACACACACATTCACACACTGATGGTGATGAGCTACAACGTAGCTATGGCTGCCCTGGGGCGCGCTGACAGAGCCGAGGCTGTCATTGTGCACAGGTGCCACCGACCACCACCAGTCTAGGCACAGGGTATCCGCGGGTCCTTAAAAAGTCTTAAATTAGCTTTTCCAAATTTAAGGCCCTAAAAATCCTTAAAAATGACAAATAATTCTTAAATACAGTTTCCAAAGGTCTTAAATTACCAAAGACCCAATAAACAAGATTCTTTTATTTCTATAAAATTTTCGTGAATTTCTAGTTAGTCTTCAGCATTTTTTGTGTACGATGTTGCCGTAAGCGGAACCGTACACATTCAGTTGATTGTGAAAGGGGGCTATTTTTAGATGAGCACATTAGCTAGTTAAGCTAGTGGGAGCTTGCGCCATGGGGAAGTGCAAGTTTAATGGTAACTGGATCGCTAATCCCACGTTCGCGACGTGGTTAGCACCGGTTCCAGGCAATAGCTGGAAATTATAGCTTAAATTAAATTTTAAAAATAGCTTAAATTTGGTCTAAGTGGCCTTAAAAAAGGTCTTAAAGAGTCTTAAATTTGGCTCCCTTACACCTGCAGATACCCTGTAGGCAAGTCTGGACCAGTCTGCACTAGTGGCCCTGAGCCAGTTGTTGCTAAACGAGCTTTACAGGGTTAATGAAAGGTCACTCAGACCCACCGCCCTCTGTAGCCAGAATAATAATAATAATAATCAAACTTATATGGCTCTTGTTTAGGACACTCAAAGACACATTCACACACTGCCAGTGATGGTAAGCTACTTTGTAGCCACAGCCGCCCTGGGGCGGTTTGATAGGCGAGGTTGCCATTTGGCGCTGTCGGCCCCTCTGACCACCACCAACACAGGCAAGTTGGGTGAAGTATCTTGCCCAAGGACACAACAGCAGAATACCCCTGGTGGGAGTTGGAATCAAACCCATGACCCTCCGATAATGAGGCAACCCGCTGTACCACCTGAGCTACTGCTGCCCCGAGAATATCACACTTGCAACTTCAGAGTGGCGGGCCGCTGTTTAGCTGACATACCTGGCGCTGCAGGCTGCTTCCAGCAGGTTTCCTGCATGTTTTAGATCATGAACACATCTGATATGCTTGATTTAGTGATGAATCCCTCCTGTAGACGCTAATGAGGCTGGGGAGACGCTTCCCACAGATAGACGTTTTGTTTTTGGCTCTACCAAACGGACACCAGGGATGCTAAAAACAAGCCAAAACTGCCTAGTCTCCTTTTAAATAATAGACGATTGATTTAATGCAAGTTTGTAGATCGGTCAATAATTTCACACGCATTTTACATCATTTCTGCGTATAAATTAATTTAAAAAAACAAAAAAATGGAGGAGCCGTTTGAGAGCCAGTTCGTTTTAGTGAGCCGAGTCGTAAGAACCGGTTCTCTTAGTTCCCGTCACTGATCTGCACCAGTCCTACTGTGCTGTAAGTGCAGCTTTAATGCAGCTGTGCTCCTGAGAGCCCACTACAAACTGATGTTTGTGTTTGTAGATTTCATTTGGGGGGTAGATTTGTGTTCAAGAGATTTGATGCATAATTATTTTATAGCTAACAGAAAGCCGGCTCTAAATCTGGGGTATTTGTAAATGTTTGTTGACATTCCAATATTTTTATCCATTGAGCTCACACTAATAAGGTCCGTTGTTAATTAAAGGGAGACTAGGAAGTTTTGCTTGCTTTTAGCACCCCCTATTGTCCGTTTGTAAAAGCAAAACCAAAACCTATCTCCTCTCTGTGTGTTTGTATTTTTAACGCCTTAATCTAACATCTGGAACGTCTCCCAGCCTTCATTAGTGTCTACAGGAGTGATTCACCACTAAATTAAACAAGTCAGCTGTGTTCATGATCTAAAACATGCAGGAAACGTGCTGAAGCCGGACAGCAGCGCCAGGTAGGTCAGCTCAGTTCTTTCCCAACAGAGCGGCCAGGGATCTGTGATGCGGCAAGTGCAATATTCTGGCCATAGGGGGCGCCATTGGCCCTGGAAGGGGTCATTTTAGCACATACTGGCTCAAGAAAATTATTTAAAATTGTCAAAGTGTTGCAAAGTGTCCCTTTAATCAAACCGTTTTATTGCTTGTAATATTTGCTGTTTTATGTTAGAGAATTTGTTCCGTAACACACAAAAAATGGGTTTATCAGAAAATGTGTTTCGAGGATGAGACAAAGTTAGAAACCCTCCCAGGTGCTAATCCTTCCTTCATGCACGCATTTGTTTACCTTATTTGTGTAATGTTACACTCTCTGTTGTCTGTTTCAGCTTTTCCTGGGTTAACTAGTTTGGTAAGTCAGCTGATTTCAGGCCTAACAGGGTATTGATGAAAGGGCTGATGTTATGCTAGAGAGAGGGTAGATTTCCTCCTTAAGCCTGAGTCATGCTTCTCCGTCAGCTCCAACAGGGACAGACACGCGTGGACGGATACGTTTACTTCTCCATCTCCTGGAGAGTGTTGCAAAGCAATTCCCCGCCAGGACAGCAGAGGGCGCAGCGCTGTTCTGTGGTATCCTGTCATGCATCGGTCCAAGATCGTGTGTTTATATTGTGTTTTTTGTGTATATAAGAGACTTTTAACACGGACATATTTGTCTCTCATCCTCCTCCACCTCTTCATGCGCTCCCCACCTCTAAACCCACGTTTCCTGTCGTTTCCGTCCACAAATAAAACGCTTGCTGCGCATCTTTTCACTCCTCCAGTCACGGGAGAATTAAACGTTCATGTTTTTAGAGTTTTTTCGTGAGGTATTCTTCAAGCTTCTCCATGTCTGCCGCTAGTTATCCTCGGCTCTTTATGTTTTTGAGGGCGCAATGGCGGCAGTGTAGACGACAGCAGTGCCCTGACCAATCACAAGCTTGCGTTCTCCGTCTCGACGGACGGATGTTTAGAAAAGAGAGCTCGACTCCGTCCGTCCTTGCGGGGCTCTCCAGCAAGGATGGATAATGGTGTTGCGTGTCTCCGCGCTGACGCAGACGCAGAAGCACGACTCAGGCTTTAGTGTTTCTCAACCATAAACCTGAAAGCCCAACTCCACCTGACTGATCCAGAACAGGTAGCTGCAACATCTCACTGTAATGTGAACATTTAAAAGTTAGGGGCCGAGAAAGGCTCCGTGAGGAACCCCCTCATTGACATAAAAACACTGGAGAGTTTTTCCTGTATGTACTCTTGGCTCAACAACTTTAAAGTTGCTATAGCAAATCTGGAACACAAATTACCGTAAAACCTTTTTTACGTGCCTCTTAAAAACATTCTAACATACTTTAGCTATAAATATATTGTGAAGCATAAAATATATATATATATATATATATATATATATGGGTTGAGAAGTCTGGCTGCTTGGTTTGATGAAGATAATTTTATTAGTTCCAACATCAGTAATTTTTTTAAAAACAAGACGAATGCCGTTTAATACGATAGAGCAGAAATCCTTCGTTATAAAGCTTAAATTATCATACCGTAGACCCTTTGATGTCCTGATTTATTTAGATATTTTACACATGAAAGCACAAAGTCATGAAATAAGTTCACACCAGTTTGTTTTTGTTTTCCAGTCACTTCGATGACATCGGAGAGGTGAGAGGAGGAAGCTCAGTGAGGAGGAAGAAGGGAGGAGTTTTCTCTTCAGGCTGCAGCATTCCGACTGGAAGAACGCCTCACGCTGAGGAGACTGATTCCTGTGTGTCGTATTTCTCAGATTCTCTTTGTTTATTTATGTTTGTGTGTTTTTAGTTGTGAGACTTGATCAGCACGAGCTCAGTCACCTTACCGCTGATTGGTAGCTGAATGTTTCCCGTTTTCCACGACGGTCAAATTAAACTCTGTCACTGACGTCTTCCACAAGTTCCAACTTTGTGGAAACCTTGGACATAATTTTCACTTTAGAAGTGTGTGTGTG
>SSNQ01033997.1:8291-31585 GCA_006942095.1 Nothobranchius kuhntae
TGACAAATCGTCTTCATACTCCAGGGTTACTTGTGGAGTACCACAGGGTTCAGTGCCTGGACCAATTCTTTTTTACTATATATATGCTCCCAATTGGTAAAATCATTAGACAGCATGGGATAAACTTCCACTGTTATGCTGATGATAGTTATATTTATCCATTAACCCTGATGAACCTAATCGGTTGGGTAGATTACAGGCTTGTCTTGAGGACATAAAAAACTGGATGACTCTAAACTTTTTGCTTTTAAATCAAGACAAGACGGAAATTCTCATCTTTGGACCAGAAATCCAGAAAAGGAAATTGCTTAGTCATTCACCAGACCTGAATGGCATTACATTAATCTCCGAGAACAAAGTAAGGAACCTTGGTGTTATCTTTGACCAGGACATGTCATTCAAATCCCAGGTTAAACAGGTTTGTATGATTTCTTTTTTCCACCTTCGGAATATTGCTAAGATTAGAAGCATCCTTTCCAGGATTGATGCTGAAAAACTAGTTCATGCATTTATTACATCAAGACTGGATTACTGTAATTCATTACTCTCAGGAAGTCCACAGAATGTAGTTTAAAGTCTTCAGCTTGTCCAAAATGCTGCAGCTAGAGTTCTGATGAGAATTAAAAAGAGAGATCATATCTCTCCTGTCTTAGCTTCCCTACATTGGCTACCTGTTAAATTCAGAATATATTTTAAGATCCTTCTTCTCACATATAAAGCTCTTAATAATCAAGCTCCATCATACATCAGTGATCTGATTGTTCCATACGTTCCTAACCGAGCACTTCGCTCTCAGACTGCAGGTCTACTGGTGGTTCCCAGAATATCTAAAATTAGGATGGGAGGCAGATCTTTTAGTTATCAGGCTCCTCTCCTGTGGAACCAGCTCCCAGCCTTAGTCCGTGAGGCAGACACTTTGTCAACTTTTAAGAATAGGCTTAAAATATTTTTATTTGATAGGGCCTATGGTGAAAATCTGATGTTAGCCTAAATCTGGACAAGTGGGGGAGTAGAGGGAGATGGAGTGTACAGTCGGTAAAGACGGCTCTCCCTTGCCCTGCCTCCAACATGCCTCCATCTAAATAGGATAGGTTATCCAGAGTTATCTCAGTAGTTATGCTGCTATTGGCTTAGACTGCTGGAGGATACACTGACCACTTTTCACACTCTACTGCTTTCTTCTACTATCTGCTCTTTAACTGTACTATTTTCTGCAATTTCAGCTGTTAACTTTATTTTCTCTGTAAGTGTTTTTCTCCCCAGAAGAAGCTACAACGATGTTCTGCTGAGCTGGGGTGGCCTCATGGAGGGGGCAATCGTCTAGCACACTGCTGCTAACCACTTAAACATTCTCTCTCTCCTGATAATAACTTTTTGTTTCCTTGACATTGGATGTGCTACTACTAGATTACCCGTTTAATTATAGATCCACTAGGATAAATACAATAAAGTTTATCTCTCACCAAATAGAATATTTACTAACCCCGGCTTTCCACGGGAGCCGTCAGCAGCACGTTACTGCAGCAGCACGTCATAGCTGCTGATAGGAACCGCTGTGGTCAACAGAACCTTTTTCACCGGAGCCGTCAGCAGCGCGAGTCGGCCGCGTCTCAGGAGCAGCATGTCGTGGCCTTTACGCGCCGGTTCTATTTTCTACGCGCGACGCCTCTGAAACGGGTCAAGTTTGACATTTTTGGGGAAGGAAAGACAGGAAATCGGACGCGGAAATGGAGAGAAGCTACCGACATTTTCAGAATAAAGAACGTACTGCCTTCCGGTTGCTTTACTTTTAAAAAAGGTTACTAACTGTACGTCTCCGTGAGAAGTTATCACCTAGCTAGCGGTCTCCTTTGTTTTTCAGGTCCGTATTGGCGATTACAAAACGGACAGAACATAAAACACAAACCTTGTTGTAATTTTCTCCTGCTTGTTGTTGTGTTTACTGACGAAGCCACACGTGTGACTTCGTGCTCGGTCGGTGACAGCTGCTCCCCTGCTGCTTCGCGTCTCGTGGGAAGGGTCAAGCAGCAATTTACGAGAGCAAGACGTGCTGCTGCAGTAACGTGCTGCTGCAGTAACGTGCTGCTAACGGCTCCCGTGGAAACCCGGGGTAAGACATCACATTATAACTATAGACACATTACTTGTCTTTGTGTGTGTGTGTGTGTGTGTGTGTGTGTGTGTGTGTGCGCGCGCACGTGCGTGCGTGCGTGTGTGTGTGTGTGTGTGTGTGTGTGCTCTGTCTTCTCGATCCCCAGTGAGTCGTGGAGGATGGCTGCTTATACTGAGCCAGGATCCTCTGGAGGTTTCTTCCTGTTAAAAGGGAGTTTTCCTCTCCACTGTCGCTTTATGCTTGCTTAGTATGAGGATTGCTGTATAGTCACTGACACTAGTCAGTGACTTGATGCAATTTGCTGGGTTCCTTATATAGGAAAAATTATTTCTGATTGGCTTAATGAACTGACCTGAATTAGAATGTTTATTATGTGAAGTGCCTTGAGACAACTCTTATCGTGATTTGGCGCTATATAAATAAAATTGAATTGAATTGAATTCATGATTTTTGTCCATGTTGTGCCACTTTTGTGCTAAAATAACAAATGTGCTCAAGTCATCATCAAGTCAAGTCAACAATCACAGATGCAAATCGATTCAAGTCGCAAGTCATTGGCATTCAAGTCTGAGTCAAGTTATGTCTTTATAGATTTTATCAAGTTAAGTCAGAAGTCATTAAAATAATGACCCAAGTCTGACTCGAGTCCAAGTTATGTGACTCAAGTCCACACCTCTGATCCCTACCTTTTGTGAAATGTAACATTTAACGGAGATTCATCTGAATCAGGTACTTGTAGGTTTGATTTTGTGGAAGTTCGCATATTGATGCCAACAACAGAAAGTTTCAGCAATGACATGTGCAGTTTCATGGCCTAGAAATTTTCTGTGGAAATTCCCAAGCAAATACTAAAACAGGACGAGGGCGGGAAAGAGGGGTAACATACGGGAGCTTCCCAGTTAAAATGTGAGGCTTGACAGGAATGGCTGAGCAAGCTTAGTACCAAAGCTGCAATGGAGTAAAACTACAAAGATGGCATCAGCTCATATGAAACGGCTTTTGCATCAACTGCCCCATCTGTCTGTTGTACTTTTCATCATCTCTATAATACACTGTATATATCCATCTCATACTCTCAGCTACAATGTTGGATGATTAAAGTTAGTCAATCACAAAAATAGCTAGTTTGTTTAGAAAAGCGGGGAAAAGCCTCCCCTAGATAAAATACCGCAGCACAACTTTAACAGACGTGGTGATGTCCCAGAGGTCTTCCAGGATATCATTCATCAAACATCATGTATAAAACACAATCCTCTTGCATAAACATCACGCACTTTTCTCTCTTCACAAAACACAGTCAAGCTTAGACCTTTCACTAAAGCAGCACAAAGATATCAGGAAGTCTGGTGCGCCTCCTTGCTGTTGAAGTGAGAACACACATTTAATTTTCTGACAAAAACATAAGTTTGCAATCTGCACATCACACCTGCACCTCATGTTTTTAAAGTCGGGATTAAAAAATAGAAATATTCTGATTAGTGATACAACTGCAACATAAAACTGATGAGATGAGCCTCCACTCTCTACCTGAGCAGCACCTGCAGCCAATCAGCTCATTAAGCTGATTGGCTGCAGGTGCTGCTCAGGTAGTGTGGAGGCTCATTAAGCTGACTGGCTGCAGGTTGGGGTATATAAGGAGTCAGTGAAGAAGCATCTGAAGGCTCGTTTGATTCTCTTGCTTGGAGTTAAGCTGTGAAGAAGAGAAATGACTTGTGGACTTGGTTTGGGGTAAGAGCGTTCGATTTTTTTACTTTTGTTTGTATTTGAGTCAGCTGGTGTTTCTGATTGTGTCTTTGTTTCCTGAACAGGATTTTGCTGATTTGCATAGTTCAAATAGAGCATGTGTGTTCATTGGCTGAAAGAGGCAAGTGTCACAACATTTTCATGTTTGATGTTCTATCTTGCCACCACTGCTTAATGATCCTGTCTTCTCTGTTCTGCAGCACAGAGCTACCAGAACAGCAACGTTGGCTTCCCACTAGCAGATGGACTGAGACAATTTGGTAGCTATCCCCAGAATCAACTCAGACAAGGCCTCATTTCTCCACGCACGGTGCAGAGTAGCAGCAGCAGCTTCAATGCGGAGCCTGTGGTCAAAAGTGGTCATGGTCAAGGACTCTTCACTAGGAGCCACACACAAGCTCTCCCCCAACCAGCCAGGAGTTCAGTGAGAAAAGTGAAGAGTAGCTTGTTAAAATTTAACCGACAGAGCCCAGTCTCTCCACGTGCTAGTGCTCCAGCTGAACGACAGAGCCCAGTCTCTCCACGTGCTAGTGCTCCAGCTGAACGACAGAGCCCAGTCTCTCCACGTGCTAGTGCTCCAGCTGAACGACAGAGCCCAGTCTCTCCGCGGGCTAGTGCTCCTGCTGAACCAAAGCGCTCATTTGGTCTTTCTATCGATATTGCAAGTGGATCCGCAGTGAGTCCGCGAAGTGAAAAGCTTAAGGATCTCGAGCAGAAAGAAAGTTGGTCTGCTCAGCGGGAAATGCCACAGCCTAGAAAGCATCTGTCCAGCAGCCCTAGATCTGCCCAGAGTCCTTCTAGGGAGCGCTATTCCTTGAGTTCAGCTTCTCGACAGTCTCTAGCAGACTCTAGATCCAACAGTCCTTCTGGGGAGAATTACCCTTTCAGATTGGCTTCTCTGCCATCTGCAGCACGGAAAACTTCCTACGCTACTCCAAAGACTTCTTACAACAAGCAAATGAGTTCTTCTGCCGTCCTGTTTGGCCCAGTTGCTCCTGGACCACGTGAGCGCTACACAAGGATGCAGACCTTTGCTCGTGGCCCTGCTAAAAGAGTGGTCTCAAGTCGTCGCAGTGGAGCATCTAAAGCTGCCATGTTCTCTCCTCGGATGGAGTCCTCTAAACCATTTGAGGGTCAAGGAAGCTACAGGCCAATGGGTCAGGTGCAGATCTACCAACCCAGCAGTGTCTCCAAAGGAGTCTACAACATGGCCTTCCCCAGAAGCAGCAGAGTGGACTCGTCAGTTATGGGATTTGCCCCAGTGACCGTCCACGATATCCCCAACCGTCTAGGGGGCTCATCAATCAGACGGCTGCAGGAACCTGACCAGAAAGGGGAGGCCATCCGAAAGCTTCAGCCCTACACACTCACACCTCATCTCCCACGTGGCCGTTCAGGATGGAGCAGGATCCAAGTGCACAAAGTCTAGAAGGTAAAGTATCTGCCTTCAACATTCAATGTTCTGATTTCTTGTATTAAAGTTTTTCTAATTTCACAGGAACTGAAGCAAATCTGGGGTTTGAAATAAAGATTATTTAATTTAAAGCTTCCTGAGTCTTAATTTCAAAGGTTGACTTTGATCCCAGTAGGAATGAAGTTTGTTTAAAAAAAAATTAACCTCCCCAATTGTTTTGATATTAAAGCAAAGCCTCAATGCCATTACCATCAAGTCATCTGTTTAACCAGATGAGGGTGCCACTGATTACAAAGAGCTGCATAGTGACTCAGGTTAAGGATTACAATGGATTCATCTTGAAGAATTGACGTATCCTTTTGCCACCAGATTTAGTGCAAAAGAAAAAATTGGGCTTGCCAAAGCTTCTCAGTGATATGCGTGAAACTGAAGAAGCCACAGACTTGTGTACTTGAGTGCAAATGACTGGGTCAGTAACCTACAAACATGGGAAAGACTAAAATACCAGCATCCATAGTCACTGCTAAAGCTAGAGCTGTCATAGCATGTTGAAAGAAATGTGCATGTCACCTCTAGTTAGATGCATTAAAATTGCTCACTGGTCTTCAGATTAAATTTCTAAAGTCTGGAAGAGAATCTACATAGCTGGAAGTTTCCTGAACTTTGGGGTGCCATCTCATCTACAATGCCACTGGTTACTGGGCTTGTTTGGCAAGTAAACTGGTCTGGCCTGAACTTAAATATGGGTTCTGTTCAAACAAACCCAATGACCTGAAGTCTGTCAGCATTATGGGCTTCATCACACCTTGTTTGGGTTCACACCTTCACTTTGTTTATACTCATGATTTAATTTTCTATTGTATCACTGCTATTTTGATGTTTTTGTTGGTTAGAGGTATTTGCCCTGATCTTTATCATGTTGTACAGCGCTTTGTGATGTGAAAAGGCGCTATATAAATAAACTATTACTTTAGCAGATGGGGGCTAGGCTAACTCCTAGTAAAATGAGGCACAACAGAATTGATGGACGGAAATTAACATTTTTGGAAACTTGACATTTGGTTAAATCCTGTTCTGGGAAAAAGTCTAATCTTGAGATTTGGAGTTTTCCTTAACTGTGAGCCAAATCAGAATTACAAGTAAGGAATTCAAACACTTTTTGATAGTTTCACTTTGACAATTATAAACTTCCCAACATTGATTTTTTTTTTGTACATGTACCTGTAATTTAATACAGCATTTGTCTTCAGTGTCCCTGCCATTAAACCCCTAAATGTGGGCCTACAACGCTTTACACAGGTGACAAGAACTCTGGTGGGTCAGGGATGTATAAACCTGAAACTTTTGGAAGGTTTAAGCTGGCTTTTGTGACCTTTGTCACCACCTTCTCCTTATTCTGCCTTTATTCCATTGATTTCCTCCTTTCCTATTTTCTCTCTCCCTTTCCTTACTTTATTTTCTCATTTAAACATATTTTCAATCATTAAAAAATATTTTATACTTTCTTGAGGCGCTATATAAAAGATCATTTTCTTTTTAACATGTTTCAGAGTTTGTACTCCCAGACATGTTTCTGTAGTTTCATCAGAAAAATCTGGGACTTGGATTATTCCTGCTTTATCCACATCAATCCAAGGAAATGTTAAATAAATCCACAGCAAACATCTTACGAAGATTTAATGTACATTTATTCTTAACACGTGGAACATATAGTATAAAGATTTCATACTGAATAAATGATATTCATTAAGCCAAAAAAATGGGATAAAAGGAATTTACATCAAGTCTTTAGCTACATCATCTGAAATACAAATATGCAGAATCCGCATTGCTGAGAAAAAAAGTTTTTTTTTCTTTTTTAAATTAAACCGGTATCTTCATCGGGGGTCAAGTTCATCATTTGTGACGGAGCTCAAATGAAACCTTAAACATGATTTTTGTTTTTACGCTCCACACCCAGACCGGAGACCAACAGAAATTTAGTTGGATGTGGCATCAAACAGCAGCTGAACATCCTCCTTCCCCAAAGAGCACAAAATCCGAGCAGGGCGAAGCGCTGAAGTAATGGGGGGGGCATCAAGTAATCCACGTCGGTGTGATCGAATGTGGGGAAAACTTGTCAAATATTAAAAAGGGTGAAGAGCAACAGAAGTGGACAAAAGGAGAAGTGTAATGTACAAGGTCTTATTTACACTGCAGCTCGGACTGCATCTAGCGTTAAGGACCAGTCCTATAGGTGACTTTAATATAATGGTCAAGTCATACAATCAAGGGACAAAGAGAAGAGGTCGGGGTGTTGTAGGTTCACCATACTTTGGGGGGAAAGCCGTTATCTCTCTCAACATCAACTAAAACTGTTTTTAAAAACTACAGTTTGCTGCCAAGACAGCGTATCTCAGTGTGAAACAGTATTATTACAGTATGTTTACAGTTTGTAAGGTGTACAGTACAGAATAAAAGTCCTACAATCTACTGCACGGGCCTTCCCACACAGACGTCCGTTCACAGCCAAAAAGTTGTGGTTCCTGTGAGGCCGAGGGTAGTAGCATCCAGAGTTACAGCAATGATACCACGTCACAGTCCATGAGTCTGCGTCGCCTCCCAACATCCAACCAGGTCCCTCTTCCCCTGCCGACCCCTCTGAGGGGAAAAGTGAGCATGTGTTATCCTCCAAACTCACTGTAAACGAGACAGCAACTTTGGTTACAGTTTGTTTTCTTCCTTTTTTTATTGAATTTTTGTTACTTTTCATTAAAAAACAAGTCCCTCCCACTCAGCAGCGCTCTGTTCTTTAGCCTGTGCGCTCCACGTGCTCCTCTCTGCCAGTCCCGACCCACTCTAGATGGGTAAAATCCACAGCTACTTCATGATATTCCTTCGTTTCGAGAGAAGCTGGGGTAGAAAAACAGTGAAGTCCAAGGTGATTTTGCATAAATTAAAAAAAGAAAAAAGTTTTTATTATTTTCGCTCGCTCGCACACATCCACACTCACGTATTCACACACAAAAGGAGGTTGAGGGAGAACCGAAAGAGGCAGAGCTGACAGCTCCGAATGGCTGTCACGACTGGCCAATCAGAAACAGTACATCACAGATTACCTGGGACACCAGAGGGTTCATAAGTGGGGACACTGAGATATCAAGTAGCCGTGACTCGTACAAAGTGAACTCCAAGTGGTTTTCCTCCACCTTGGCCAAGGCATGCAGTGCCCGGGCCGCTCGTCGCATCATGTCCACGCTGGTTGGCTCAAACTGTGGGCCACCCTGCATCTGGAGCAGGGAGCTTTGGCTTTGTTGGTACTGCGTGGCTGCTAGGCTATCCTCTAGGAACCCCAGCAGGTTACCCACGCTGCCTTTCTGCACAGCAATAGCCCGAGCTGCCAGGCTGTCACCCTGAGCTAAGTTCGCTAGCAAGACAACTGCCATTTCCCGGCAGACAGCGATCTTCCGCTCACCGACGAGACGTACGAGCGAGCCGTAGAGCTTCTCCAAGCGGCTGAATGGTGGTGTTGCCAGAATGAGGTCAACGTTGTTGTCCTGGATGCTGAGCTTGCTGAGGGTCTCGAGGACCAGTCTCTGGGGTGAAAGGGAGCTGTGGGGCCCGAGCGTAGGGAAGGGATCCAAGGCCTCTGCTGAAGGGCAAACAGCCCAGTGGAGCAGACCATCCAGCAGCGGGAGGCATATGCTCTCAGAGTAGATGGAAAGGTCCAACTGGCCTGAGATGTTTGCCAGAGTGACCAAACAGTTCTCCCGTAACACCTCGAGGCAGTCCCACCACCACTCGTCCCTGCCACAGCTCACACCATCATCCTCCTCTTCCTCCTTCTCATAGGTCACCGGGGCCTGTTTGCGTTCGGGGTGCCTGTGGTGGAGCAGCACCAGACGGCCCAACAGCAACAAGAGGCTCGGGTGTTTCGACATCTCCAAGTCGTTGCCAGGCACAAAGGAGAGGCTTCGGACGATGTTGGAGATGCAGATGCAGCGCCGAGCCAGCGAGTCCTGCCAGTCCAACAGGGTGCTGAGCGGCGTTTCGTCCTTGCTGTGTGGCTCGTCTTCCAGGATTTTGATGTTGCGGCGGCTCTGTAGGTCAGGGTTGATGCTGAACAGGTACTTGCCATTCTCCTTCTGCTCCTCAGCACCTCCACGGACCACCTCCTCTGTGACGGACCCTGGCCGAGCAGATAGCACGTCATCGATGGTGGCCGTGACTGGTGCACCAATTGGAAGAGAAGGGGGGGTCTTCTCTGCTGGTTCCTTGGTGGGTTCAGAAATCTGAACATGCTGCTCCCGAGCCATCTCCTCTTCACAGCACTTGGACTTTTTAGGCTTCTCCACTGTGGTACCAGGCACCTTGTTCTTCTTGTGGCCTTCGGTGGCTGCTGTCATGCATTTTCTCTGCTGAAGAAGATCCATCCGACTCTCAAAGTGGGTCTGGATGTGGTCAGTAGTGTCACCACCTCCAATGCTCCAGTGTATGAGGCCACTGTTGAAGCTTTGTCGCTGCCCAAGCCTGGGAAAACCGTTACCCAGGAAGGGATTCTTCTTTCGCACCATCTTTATGGGCAGCTTATCAAACTTGCTAGCCTGCTTAGGCTTTTCCAAGTGAACATTGGGGTCCTGAAGGGACCCTGAGGTAGAAGTACTGGCTTCCTTGGCAGAAGACTCCTTTTCATCTTCTTCATCCTCTGAGGACTTAGCTTTCAGAAAGGTTTCCTCCTCCTCCTCTTTCACATGCACCAGCAAGGAAGCGTCAGGACTGGTTTTTGTTTCCTCTGTCTCCTCATCTTCCTCATCCTCCTCATCTGTGTGCATGTCTTCGCCCTCAGGAAGGAGGACATCATCGTCAGAGTCGTCCGCTGCATTGGGGTCTAATAGGATACGCTGGCCAGGATCTCCTACTTCGTATTCCTTTAAAATGCCAAAGATCTCAATGAGGCAACGTCTGAAGTACTCCACAACCATTTCCAAGAATCCAGGTAGCTGCAAAATAAATTTTAAAATCAGTCAGCTGATAACTAAACGACAAAACCAGTCCAAAACCTTAACAGACGTGCTGAACTTACCTGGCATAGGTTAAACGTAGAGATGCTGTTGTCGTCATACAGTAGAATGTTAATGGTGTCCAAGGCCCAGGTGCTTTCAGCTAATAAACCCGACTTCAGTGACATCATCACTCTCCACGCTTCAGGAGTGCCTTCAGAAACAGAAATGTCAGAGAAACCTTAGTCTTTTACACAACAGATAAAAGTCGATGGATAGTCAAGGGTACCACATGGAAAAATGGACAAATGCATGTTACTACCTCTTTACAAAGTCACAAATTAAGGTTGGGCAATATGTACATTTTGTAAACTTATTTTCTTGAGCCTAAATGACGTTGGGTGATAAACGCAATGACACACCGCCATCGTTCTTAATCAGTCTGCAGAAGCAGACCAGGAGTCCTAATGCGAGATTCTTTTCCAAAGTTTCATTGGCGATTTGATGCATCAATCAACCACATACTGTACCACAAATGGTTTAAGCTACACATGTGAGAAAGAGGGGCGGGGCTCCTATGTCAGGAGCCCCGCCCCTGACATAGCCAATAGTTGAAGCTTTTGCCATAGCTTCACATATTGGATCAAAAGTTTGAAGCGCGAAGATGAGGATGCGAATGGCAGTTATGATAAGTGACGCATCTGAAGTTATCCTTCAATGTTTTCGTCGCTTAAATATGTTGGGTTGTGGACGTACTGTCCCACGTCCCGGTGGTTGTTGACACTGTTGTCTTTTTTAAAATTTGTGATGGAGAAGTGTTTACAGTGGGTTAACGTCAAATGGGCTAATCCATGCAACCCTAATTAGCACATCTTTGGAATCACAAATATTCCATCTTTCCAATGACGTAGAAAATGTATATGCATACACAGTTGAGCAAAAAAAAAGATGCAGATTTGACCTGATAGTTTGTAATGTCTGATCTGCAAGACAACTTCTAAAATAAAATTGCTCTTAAAACAAGATCAGCGAAGGACTCAGACGACTGCTGATGGTCTAAACGCCCAATCTTATCATGAATAAACGAGAAGTTCTTTACCGATTTCTTTCATGGTGAGCCGTCTTCGGGGTTTGAGGTGCGGTTGGGAAGCCTCCACAGAGCCAGGAGGAAAGGCCACATCTCGTCGAATCAAGGGTTGTTGCACAGGTGCCTGACCAATATGCGAGGCGGGCACTGGAGGACCTGCTTTCTGCACCTTGATGCCCGGATGCATGTAGGGAGACTTGCTGGGTGACGTCCTGCTCTCCACTGGCCTGGGCATAGGCGCTGGGCTTGACACCTGAGGAATGTGGTTCTGGGAAGTTTGGTAGGTGGAAGGAAGGGGTCTTGTCATTGGTGGTCCAGAGCCTGCAGGGCCAAACGGTGGCTGCCGCTGGTTAACATGACCAGGCCACTGTCCCTCATGGTTCATGCGTTGGTCTGATGGTATTATCTCCTCTGAACGGTTCATGCTGTGGTACCCAGGTCCCTGGCCTGATACAGGTGGTCCCTGTCTGTTGGAATAGTTGAGATAGCCCATCTCATTTCGACCCTGCCACACCGGGCCTTGGGGTCCATCAGGACCTGAAGGCATTGGGCTTCCCATTATCTGGGGAGGCATGTGGGATTGGGAGTTTGGACCTGCAGATGATGGTCCTCTGTCCCGTCCAAATGGGAAGGGAAACTGGCTCTGTGGGCCAGGTGGTCTGCGATCTCCACCTGGATATGGATTATACTGGTTATACATGTCCTGCTGGCCCTGGTGCCCAGAGGGCTGGGGTCCAGGCTGTTGCTGACCACTGTAAGGAACGTTGTACATCTCTCCCTCATGACGCTTGGCTGGAGGTCCATACCCTCCATCTACCGGACGTTTATAGTTCTGCCAATAGATTCATATAATTAGTGACTTCAATTAGTTTGTTTGCACGCAAATGTTTTACTGCTGGAATACAAGACATGGGAAGAGAAACCATGCCACGAGTTATCTATAATTACTAAATAATAATGAATAGGCTAGAGGAATAGTCCTGGAAACCCTGAAAAAATGTCCTTACCGGCTGCTGCTGTTGGAACATGCCTGGCTGTTGATTTGGGTATGGGCCACCAGGGGGCGCTCCTTGACCAGGATATTGATTTGTATAGGCCTCATGCCTGAAAACAACAAAACAAAAGCTCACAATATTACATCCTTCTCTTCAGCGATTGTGCTGCTATAAAGTTGTAAAAACATCCCTGCAGTCGGCCATGACCACAGAGGCTAAATGCTTTTAGCCAGATTTTCCATGCCAGGCCCTGCTGTACTAACCGCTGCTGTGGTGGAGGACGGCTGGGTGAATACATCCCTGCATCTGCACCAGAAGGCATCATGTTGGGCTGAGGTGCTCCAGGCCCCATGTTGCCATCAGGGCCCATGCCTTGTTCTTGTCTGAAAATCCAACAAGCAGCCCCAGTAGCTGTGGTGAATAAACAGCAGGGCACTGGACAGCGGAGCTGATCATCTCTTAATTTTTGCACAACACAACTTGGAGAGGCAGATGTTTACCTTCGATCAAATCCATACGGGTACTGTTGCCTCTGGCCCATAGGAATGTTGCCCATCGGCCCAGGTGGTCCTCTGTTGTACTGTTCACCCATTCCGCTGTTGGGGCCAGGTGGCATGAACTGTTCTCCAGCTAAAACAAACAACCCCAGATATGGTGACCCCATTCACACCAGACACTTGCATTCATCTATGTTCATTTAAACTGTGTTAAACAGCTGTGAGCATGCTTCACTCAGATCACCTTTAGAGGTGCTCCGGTACTCTAGCTGCCTTATTTGATGTACTGAAGCAAATTCAAGGACAGCTTTTTAATATCAGGTGTAAAAACTTGCATCTAGAGCTGTTTACTTCAGCTTATTAATGTCAGATTCCTTCAGTAACATTTGTAATGGTGATGTGTCCAATACGCACCTTTCCTCATGCCTCCAAAGGGGTCCTTATTTGACTCGTAAGGACCCATTCGGCCCATAATCTCTGGACCACTCATCCCAGGCTGGTAGCCCTGAGAGTTGGGAGTCATGGCATTCCTCCTGGAAAATACTGGGTCTCCGCCATCAGCAAAGGGGTCTTGAAGATTAACACTACTTCTGTAGGAGGACACCAACCATGTTACCAAAATCACAGTGTTCTTCATTTAAAGGTCTCCTTCACTCACGTTTTTTCAATAAATCTGCTGTAGTCTATTATGAATTAATGCCATGCGAGTCATTTTCTAGGGAACAAAAACGCTGCTGCACAGCGTCTTGACCTGTTATTGAAACACCTCTCCTTCGATTGGCTAACAGCAGCGTGACTCTTCCACTGCCTTTGCTCGTCATTCTTAAGTGTAACACCGATGTGTCGCCTCCATAAATAATACAAGCCTGAACATGTTTCGCCATGTTACTGAATTGCTAATGCTAAGAGTTAGCTTCTACTAACAGAGACGTATTCTGATCTCCCACTGCTAAATAAACACTGCCTTCAGCAGTCAAAAGCCAAGGTGGGTGAGGCCATGAATGCTAATTTCCCATGTGAAGAGACTGGCTTTTTCCTACTTGATCATTTCTCTGGCAAATTCAGTTTGGCGGCTAATGCAGGTGATGGGGTAAACGACTGTTTCCTGTTTAGCGTTTGCGACTCCAAGTGAGCGAATTTAGAAAAGACCATTTTAAATACAAACATCTTTACCACGTTGGCATTAACAGTTTGCATACCAACTATTCATTGGTATGGTATTTTTAATCACCCAGTTAATTCTGACATAATTACACTTTATTTCCTAAAACAATGATTTGTTTTTATTAGACATTATTATTATATTATATTATTATTATTATCTATTATAATAATATATATATTATTATTATGAAATAGATGCACTGCATGCTCATCTTCCAAAGCCCCTGATGTCTCAAAAATCTTTATGCTTCTTATATAATGTCATCAAAAAGTCACGGTGCTGAGTTAGCATCTACCCACAAGCATCTTCCCTGCATGCTGTGATGACACCATTAACACCATAGAAACTTGATACTGTGGCTTCAGCTTCTTACCTGACGCCGGGCATTGGAGGCATTTGTGAGTGGGGAGTGGACGCTGGGGTGGGGGGTTTCAGGTCTCCCCCTTCTGCCATTGAGCTAGTAGTGGACTGTGGGGTTTGGGGTCCTTGGAGGGACCCTGAACCAGCTGCAAAACAATAATTAAACTATTAAGTATATGGGCAATGTTGCATACTGTTTCTCCTTTCCTTCTGTTGAATGAATGAAGACGAGAGTATTGAGAGGCCCTTCTGGACACACGCAGGTTTCAACAATCCTAAACCCCACTATGAACTTATCTGTGGCTTCACTGAATTAAGAAGCCTGGTTTAATGGAAATCCACTCGACACTGTGGTTGCACGGACCGACTGCTGCTGAGGTGTGTAGAGACGAGAGACAGCCGAGGGCGTGAGTGAGTGATGGTTTGTTTGTGTTGTCAGGATGTGTAGCGCTCATCCTTAACTTCAGCTTAGCTCTCACTATTAGCATGGCAGGCTGATGAGTCACAGGTTCCCATTCATTACACCAGCACATACACATGCACACACACACCACTGGGGTCACTGCCAGGTCACATTTATTCACATTTTCTCACATCAGCCTCTCCAGTTCTCACACACACACACACACACACACACACACACCGACTCCCCCTCCCCTCCCCCCTGCTCCCTCTGGGCAGGGATTTCCCTCTACAAAGATGAGGGGAAGGAAAGGGGAGGTGGAGGATCTCACAAGGATATTAAAAGTAGCATGGCAGAAACAGGGAGAAACAGACTGAATCACGTGACTCTACACACACAAAAGCCCTGTCCTCATTCATAATTTCCTCCTCAGTACTAATCTCCAGAGGACTGTTGCCTCGCTACTGAGGCGACAGGCCGGGCAGCCACAAAGCACCGCTGACGGATTCCTCCCTCCAACTAACTGGAGGACAGATGCCAGCCGACATCCTGACGTCTCCTGTAACCATGACGCTGTGTTTTGCGTCTGAAAAAACGGGTCTCGGCCCGACTGAATCAGCACGTGGTTGCTCCTTGCAGCAAGAACATGCATCTGTTCTAGGCAACAGCCTGGTCCGTGGACCACCATTCCACTTCCAGGCCAACTTTCGCCTGACCACTGCTTGATCCTAACCCTAACCTTGACCAACAGGGTTTAGAGAAATTTCAACCAGTCGGACCAAGGACCAATCAAGGTAAAGTTGGGGTAGTCCTTCAGCCAATAATGCTTCTTAAACTTCTGAGAGAATATTTTTGTCACTTTTACGTTTTAAATCCAGAACCACAGCAAGGATTTATGAAGAAAGCAACAGCATACAACAACGCTGCCCTAATTATGCTATATGCTACACCAGCCCACTGATGGACGGCGTTGGCATGAAGTTAGGCCAACTGAGAGGCGGGGCTCACCTGGGCTCGGAGGCTGGATCTTCGTTTGGTTCTTTTTTGTATCCGTGTTGAAAAAGTCCGGAGGTGGGTCTTCACCACGTTCGATCTTGCACTCGAAGGCATACAAACACTGGATGTACTGTTTCTTTAGCGAGCTTGCCGCGCTGCTCGACGTGCCCACATTCAGGTTAGTGGCCAGCTCCCTCCACTTTTTGTTTTTGTTCACCTAGAGGTAAAATTTTTCTCATGAGTTACAGAGAATTCTCTCTGAAACTGAGATATTCATGTGAAACAGGTAAAAACCACCAGCACACCTGGGTGAGACCACCAATCTCTTTGACGGACACATAGAGTCTGAAGAGATCGAGAGGCTTACGGCCGACAGCAGGAAGATTGTTCATGCCCATGGCCTTTTCCTCGGCAAAAGCCAGGTACCGGTCCACCCACATCTTCCTCTCAGGCTCAGGACCGAGCTCATACAGCCGAGTGATCTTTTCATTAGTGATAGTGGAAGAACTCGACTTCTGTAGAGTGTAAAAACCATTAGATGGAAGAAATACCTCAGGAGAAAGAGCATGATTACCATCTGCACTTTGATTTCTGACCTTTTTGGATTCAGGCTTTGGAGTCCCCTCGACTTTGTTGTTGATCTTTTGGGTGGGGTTCATTTTGTCCATACCAAACTCAGAGCTAGGAGTCATTCCTGGATGTTTACAGGGAAACCAAAACAACAACAAACATTAGCTGTCTAGGAACACACATTTAATCCCAAATGTAACCTGATAATCCTGCAGCGGAAGATGAACTCACCTGGGGAGCTGTTGGTCATGTTCCCACCCATTGGATAAGACCCTGGCCCTCCCTGATTCATCACACCGTGCATGCTATTCATGCCTGGGCCGTATGGAGAGCCTGCTCCCATCATGCCCTGGGGCATGCTTGGGTAGCCCGGCGGTCTGGAGAAGACAAAATCATTTCAGACGGCACATTTTGTAAAGTGCAGAACATAACTAAACAACATAAATGTAGTATTCTCCGTAAACATAGGGCCAAAACTGGCAGAAGAAATAAAGGTTGATGGAATAGAAAGGGACACTGGTGAAAATAATGAAAGGAATAGAAGCTCAATATTTTTGAGAGAAGTGGAAGAGAAAGAGATCTATGGCATAGTTAGAGGACTTAAGAACAAAAACAGTACAAATTGGAATGATATTGATATGGTAACAGTAAAAAAAGTCATTGATGGTATTGTAAAACCCTTAAAATATATATTCAACTTGTCATTTCAAAAAGGGTTTTTTCCACCAGATATGAAAGTTGCTAAAGTTAGTCCCATATACAAAACCAGTGAAGGCATCATTTTACAAACTATAGACCAGTGTCGATACTCTCCCAGTTCTCTAAGATACTGGAAAGACTTTTCATAAAAAGATTTGACAGTTTTGTGGAAAAATATGAATTACTGACAGATAGCCACTTTGGGTCCTGAAGCAACAGATCAACAGCTTTGGCATTGACAGATTTAATGGAAAAGATAACGGACTGTTAGGATAATAAGAGGTATGCACTCGGACTTTTTTTAGACCTAAAAATGGCGTTTAATACTGTTAATCATGAAATTCTATTAAAAACTGGAAAGGTACGGGTTTAGGGGAATCGTTGGAGGCTGGTTAAAAAGTTATGTAAGGAATAGGAAACAATATGTACAAATAAATGAATATAAATCTGATTTGATGGATATAGCTTGTGGAGTACCTCAAGGTTCAGTACTGGGCCCTAAATTGTTTATTATGCACTTAAACGATATCTGCTGAGTATCAAAAATTTTAAAGTTTGTAATATTTGCAGATGACACAAATATACTTTGTTCAGATGTGGAATTGACACAGGTTTTGGAGTTGATCACACAGGAATTGACGATATTAAAAAAGTGGTTTGATATAAATAAATTATCATTGAATCAATATAAAACCAGATTTACCAAAAGAAAAACATCAGAATAGAAATATGTGTGGATAATGAATATTTAGAAAGAGTAAATGAAATAAAATTTCTTGGTGTGATCATTGACCATAAGCTCTGTTGGAAGCCACACATTACTTATGTTCAGGGGAAATTGGCACGGGTCGTTGCCATCCTGGGGAAAGCAAAGAAGATGTTGGATCAGAAAGCCCTTCACATATTGCTGTGCTTTACTACTGCCATATATGAGTTACTGAGTAGAGGTCTGGGGAAACATACAAAAGCAACATACAGACGATAACTATAATACAGAAAAAGGCCATTAGAATAATAAATAATGTGGGGTACAGGGACCATACAAATGCACTCTGTCGAAATGCAAGCTATTAAATTCCAAGACTTGGTGAAGCTCAAAACAGCACAAATAATGCATAAAGCAAGAAATAATTTGCTTCCAAAAGAAATCTGTGTATTGTTCAAAGAAAGAGAAGGTGGGTATAACTTAAGAGGGAAATGGAATTTAAAAATACAAAGTGCTAGAACAACTTTAACAATGATGTCAATCACAATTGCAGGAGTTAAATTATGGAACAGTCTAACAGAAGAAATAAAAGAAAGTAAAAACATAAATCAGTTTAAAGTAAAATATAAAAACCTAATTTTAAATAAGTGTAAGAATGAAGAAAACATGGTTAACCCAGGATGGTAATGTGGCTGGTTATGTTGTTGTGCTTCTTTTTCGGTGTTTTTGGTTTGTTTGTTTGTTTGCTTTTTTCCCCATAAATGGTGAATCTGCAAATTTACACATTCTCTGTTTTTCATATGTTGTTTTGTTTTTTGTTTTAATATATATATTTTTTTCTTTTTTCATATGTTATTTGTTTAAGATTGAAAGAAAATTAAATGAATAAGAAGTAAAAATTGGGGGTAGGGACAAATAAGTAAATACTTCTGCCTACTCCTTTTCAAACAAATAATGGAATGATATTTTGTAATGACATATGTGTGAAATGTTTGAAATAAAAATGAACTGAACTGACCTTTAGATTTAAATGAAATCTACGCCTTTGCTTTCAGATTTTACAATGTTGGGCTTATTTTCTTGGAAGCATCAGTTTATGTACACGGCAACGACCAGGCCCATGTTCACTTTGTGGATTAAATCTCCATCCAAGATTGGAGGAAAATTATTTAAAAAATGTTGTTTTTTAACCACCGAGTCTGCAGTACTAGGGCATCAAATACACAAACACAAGTGCTTCCAAATGTGTCACTGAAGCCCCCACCTGTTGTGTATAGAGTTAGTGGGACCGTGATGCATGGGGGGGCCACCCTCCTTCCTGTTCATGCCTGGAGGGGGACACATCCCGGACCCCACCTGGGGAGGCATGCCAGCCATGTTGGAGCCCATGCCAGGACCGTAGGGCCGTGCGCCCATCTGTCCAGGACCTATCCTCCCAGGAGGCATGTTTCCATACGGAGCGCCGCCTCCCTGACCTGACATGGGGTTCATAGAGCCACCCATCCCTGGACCACTGGAATAGTTGGCGTTGGGCATCCCCGTGTAACCAGGCTGCCTGGAATAACCTGGAAGTGTTACAAATGAGTCACACATTTAATAATTGTCTTAGACTTTCTGACAGATTAAATAAATCTGCAGGTCCTTGCTTTGTTTCACCAGCCCAGCTCTAAATCCACCTGTTCTGATGAGCAGCCTGATGAGACAGGTTTTATCTGGCCCCGCTGTTTGCTACCATGACTCATGGCAGAAGTTCTTCAAAGCCCACAGAAACCATCCAAGACTTCAAAGTGAAGGAGTATCATTGCATAAATGATACAAAGTAAGTGGAAATTTGCCCATCTAAGAAACGGGGCATCTAAAACCACGTGTTCCTGCTCTCCAGCTGCTCTTTACCCATCACATCTACAAAGGTGTCTTACCTTGTGGGCCATACTGGCCCCCCTGAGGACCGTAGTTTCCCATGGTGTTGTTCTGGGGATAAGATCCCATCCCACCATGCATCTGGCCTCCCGAAGGCTGGCGTGGAGATAAAGCAGAGCCAGGCTGTCCAGGGGACCCGTATGGAGGCATCTGAGGGTTTCTCATATACACTGAGGAAAAAGCAAAGGTAAATGTGTTTGGGCTAGTGATGGGTACCAAAATCTGCACCTCTTTGGTACAGAAAAAACATTTTTTGACACTTTTTCAGTCCCTGTTACTGTGATGCTCCAATTCTTTTCCTGCTGGCACCGGCACCATGTCACATGATGTGCAGAGAAGACAAGCTTGTTTACTCACACACAGCCCCCTCTTCTCCCTTTCAATACATCTCCTACAAGCTAAATGAGTTACAAGTTGAAAATGCCTCCCAAAATGTTCGGCTGCGGTTTGTAAAAGATAACGGGAACAGAGGAAATTGCAACATAAGCAAGATTTGTTCCACGAAATATGGGAATATCTGCGATTTGTCAAAGCAACTCAACGTGCATGGAATCACCTTGTGAGCTGAAGCTAACATCACAGACAGTTCCAGAGGTAAGCAATAATAAACAAATAAAAATAAAAGCACAAATACGCCATGAACGAACTTCTCTGATGTTTGTTTACCTAGCGTTCAACAGGACTGTTATTATTGACATGAAGTGAAGCATTAGTATTACTGGAAGGCTAGTCTTCTGCTTCTTGTATTTAGTGTTGCTGTTAACATGAGACCTATGGAGAACACGTGAAGAGGAGCTGCAGAATCATCAAAAGTGAGCATTATTGTGGCTTTTATTTGACGTTTCGTGTTGATTGTCCTAATGTATTAAATTTGATGTATTACTACATAGTTTCCAATTCAGCAAACCAGAACACCCGAGTGCTGAGATGGAACCCCTCAGAGGAAGATCAAGCAGCAAGCACAGAGGTGTGTATATATTTATTTATGTACCTCGTTTTTAAGAAGATATCAAGATGGAAAATATGATTTCTCTAATATTTCCTTCCTGTATTTAAAATGTAATATAAACAGAAGTGACACAGGCTTTCAGCCTTTGAGGAACTACTTTTTTGGAAGATCAGAAAATAGAAGCCGTTTCTGCAATCACCACCACAGACCAGGTTCATGTGGAGCTGAAACTGTACAGGTTTCCTTCATCGTTGGTGAGCATTAACCCTGTTGAGTGCTGGTGGAAAACGAAGATTTTGCCATTACTGGACACAACTGTACAGCCTTAAGCCTGATTCATGCTTCTCCGTCTGCGTCAGCGCGGAGACACGCAACGTCCTTGCGTGCCTGCCGGAGAGCTTCGCAAGGACGGACGGAGTCGAGCTCTCTTTTCTAAACATCCGTCAGTCGAGACGGACAACGCAAGCTTGTGATTGGTCAGGACGTGGCTGTCGTTTACACCGCCTCCATTGCGCCCTCAAAAACATAAAGAGAGCCGAGGATAACAAGCGGCAGACACGGAGCAGCTTGAAGAATACCTCGCGAAAAAACTCTAAAAACATGAACGTTTAATTCCCGTGACTGGAGGAGTGAAAAGATGCGCAGCAAGCGTTTTATTTGTGGACGGAAATGACAGGAAACGTGGGTTTAGAGGTGGCGAGCGCAGGAAGAGGTGGAGGAGGATGAGAGACAAATTTGTCTGTTAAAAGTCTCTTATGTACAAAAACACAATATAAACACGCTATCTTGGACCGATACCTGACAGGATATCACAGAACAGCGCTACGCCCTCTGTGGTCCTGCCGGGGAATTGCTTTGCAACACTCTCCAGGAGACGGAGAAGTATGAGAGCAAAACGCTTCCGTCAATCCGTGCGTGTCTGTCCCTTGTGGAGCTGACGGAGAAGCATGAACCAGGCTTAAACGTACCTCTGCAGCCAAGCATCCTCAACACCAGCTGAACGCACATTTTCAACAGTTGGGGGCAAAATCAGCCAAAAAAGGGCCTGTCTGCTTCCAGAAAAAGCAGACATGCAATTTTTTCTGAAGAAAAACTGCTAGAACTCATGTTTATATAGTGAGTTAATTTTCCTCTGTTTCTGCCCGCAACCCGACAGACCTCCACGAAGAGGTATATGATCAACAGGAGGATGGTGAACCCCTCAGGTCTCTGCTGCAGCTTTTCTTGTGCCTTTAAACCAGGATTTTCAGATATTGTTGGCCTTTTTAGGCTTTAACTCTACTGGCCAGCAACTGCCTGAAATTATGCTGACGCTGTGCTAGATTCACGTTCTTCGGGAATCACCTAGGTGATACAAAAGTACTATTTTACCTATTATATGTGTGTTATTGCAGGCAATTTTGTTTAAACACTATCCTAAGAAACTACTGTTACACTTATTTGGACCTGACAAACTTTAAACATGTTCTTACTCAACCTGCAGGAGCATTTATTGCAGGATGGAAGGACCAGAAACTGGATGCAGTAGAAGTTCTGGCACATCTAGATATTTTACGATTACACAACATTAGGGAAAGCTGCTGTCAGATGTTGCTACGGGGAGCTTTTTGCATGCCCATATTAAACTGGACCTGAACTGAACTACAGATCCTCACTATGAGATCTCACTCAAGAGGCAACAGAAGAAGGTGGCACAGCTTCCTGCTAACCAAATATTTAGTCTTTTGTTTTTGACTGTCAGGTAAAAAGTCACGTGGAAAACTACGGCTCAGAGATGTTTGGTTTCTTACTGGGACAAGGACATTAGTAGACATGACTCTGGACTCACCCCTGTCCTGGTTCATAGAAGAATGCATGATGCCGTCTGAATGGACGCTGGGTGGCCGAGGTGGCATCTGACTACCTGCAGGACAGCAAAGGAATATCATCTCAGTTACTCAGAGATCTAACTTTGTTTCAGTAACTTTGACATTTAAGGAGCTAAATAACAAAAGCAAAGCTATTTCTACCTGGCACAGCAGCGGGGGACAGTGGGCCAGTGCGAGATGGGGTGACGCTAGCAGGGGAACCCACGGGTGAAGGCGAGGGCCCGCGTATGCCTGGCAGATGTGGCGGGGTGTGTGGGGAGAAGGGGGACTGGGCTGGGTTGCTCTGCTCGCCCTGGCTGCTGGACACCCCGGAGGTGCTGATGCCCGGACTCAAGGCGGCTTCTGTGCCAGTGGGCAGGTCATCGATGGAGCCCGAGAGATCCTGGAGGACAAAGAGCATTTAGTTCAGAGATGACTTCAAACAACACTAAAAAGTTTTAACACATTGCTTTCAAACTGGTTTAAATGGTTTTTCAACCATAAACCTGAACAACTTCACATTGGGTCAAACCTGGGCATTTTATGGCCCGCGGGCCATAAAATGCCCTTTGGTTGATTTTGACCGGCTCGCGTCAGGTTAATTGGAAATTACAAAATAAATGTATTTTCTCATTTTACCTCATGCATGGACTAAGGCTGCATTGCTTTTATTTTGAAGTTGTTTTTTACGTGCACAATGATGCAATAGGTATAGCAACAGGTGCCCGCGGTTGACATGGTGATTGTAGCCCCCAGAAATGTCCGCTCATGCAAAAAAAAAAAAAAAAAAAAAAGAAAGATGCCGAATGCAGGATTTTCAACAAAAATTGGACTGCTAAGTATTTTTTTAC